>CABHPQ010168908.1:7512-33033 GCA_902168405.1 Peromyscus aztecus
CTTCCTTCCTTCCTTCCTTCTTTCTTTCTTTCTTTCTTTCTGTCCCTTTTTGTGAACTGTTACAACTATGTGATGGTTAGCAATGATTTTTCAAGTTGACATAATCTAGGTTCACCTAGAAGTAGAATCTCAATGAGGAATTGTCTAGATAAGTGGGCCTGTGAGAGATTTTCAGGCTAAGTGACCTAGGAGGATCCAGCCTGCATGTTGGCAGCACTTTTTCTAGGCAGAGCTCTAGAGAGTATGCATTAATTTATTACTGTACTCTTGACTGTGATTGCAGTGTGACCTCTTCTCTCAAGTGTCTGTTTTGTCCACCACAGTTCATAATTTTATAGTAGCTCTTTGAAGTAGGTATGGATTGGTTACAACTTCCTATTTTAGACTGAATTCTAGAAGTGGTGAGTAAATTGAAGTGTTCAGTCAGGAATTTGTTACTAAGTTCTGTATTCTTGGTCTAGTGTTCTTAATTTTCAGCCTTTTATATGCCCAGGATACCTAAGTGTATATATTCTCTATGCTTTTAAAAATTACATCTTTATTTAGTTTGTGTGCATATGTATGTTTTTATATATCTGTGAGTGTCTTTATGCTGAGTCATCTTGCCAGCCTTTAAACTTTTAATTGATATTTAACTGCTTTAAAGACTAAATACAGTAATTTTTTCTGGTAATTTTTGCCATAATTTCACTCACATCTGCAATGTTTGGAAATTGTAAACACAATGATTCATACTTGGAATCTTCTTTTCTGTGATGCTTTGGTCATTAAAGAGAGGACTACAGCATCATGATGAATGATGTCCTAACACTAAGATATTTGAGAAGTGATAAGTTTAAGCCATATGTATAGATAGCTTTTGTTTTTGGAATGCTTTTTTTTTTTTTTTTTTTTTTTTTTAAATTGAGCATGGGAGAACTGTCCCCATTACTCATCAGTCATGTGATGGCATGAGCGGGGAGGGGGAAATTCCCCACCTCCCCACCTTGACCATCAACGCCTGAGGCCAATGGGAGAGCTGGCCCTGTCCACCACCAGCTGCAACACTTGAGAGAGCAGGCCCTGCACCTCATGGGGCAGCACAATAGAGCCAGCCCTGTTAGCAGAGTTGTGGGAGAGCCAGCACTGATAGATATTGTGAGCATGAAAGAGATGTCCCCCTTACTCACCTGTCATGTGGTAGCATGGGCGCGAGGGAGATCCTTCCCCCCATCAAAGCCTGAGCCAGGTGGGAGAGCTGGCCTTCAGGTCAGAAGAGTGGGAGAGTTAGCCCTGCCCCTCATCTGCTGCAGCACTCAGGAGAGTGGCCCCTACACCATGCCTGGGCAACACAGTAGAGCTGTTCCTGAAAGTGTAGGTGTGGGGGATCCAACCCTAAGGACATGAAAGCAGGAGAACTGGCAGGCTCCTTGCTCATCACTGTAAGGGGTGAACTCCAGCGCAATGCAGGAGAGCTCACCCTGTTGGTGGGGACAAGGGAGAGCTGGCGGACTGACCAACCCTGCAACTACTCAGGCCCAGAACCAAGGTTATGGGTTAGTCCACCCCAATATCCACCCCCTCTGTGATCTTCTGGAGCATGTGAAGGGACCGGACCTGTAGCCTCAAAGCTGTAGGATTTCCACAATACAGGGCAACAGCAGGATAACCAAGAGGAGTTCCGGTGAGGGCTCATCATCAATAGTGTAGCAGAAACCAGAGGCCTCGAACCAGACCAATGACTCTTTACAATAAACACTTGCAAGTATATGGACAAAAGGGGTTACTGTGTGACTCACTGTGACACACTACAGCTTCCACTATGCATTTTTTTTTCTCTTAAATTTTACTTGGGGTGGGAGCTGCAAGGGCAGAGGGCAGATAAAAAGGGATAGGAAATGAATAGGACTGAGATGCACGACGTGACAGACAAAAAGAATAAATAAAAAGAAAGTTTAAAAAATTTGGAGGTATTGTCTTGCTATGTACCCTAGGCCAGCATGTACTGTGAGATCCTCTTCACACTTCCAGAGTTCTGGGATTGAGGACTTGAGCTGCTAGCCTGCCTCGAGTGATTAAAACAGGAATGGCCAAGGAGGTGTTCTAAGCAGTCGATTGTTGAACATGTTGGGTTTTGTTTGTGTTTTGTCAGCCTTGCCTTGTTTTCAAATAGTAGGCCAGTGTAACTCCTTATTTAAACCAGTTATTTCAATTTACAAGCAAATTACTTGACATTGACAAATAGTTATGCCTCCATTTGATGATGCTGACATATTTTTATTTCAAATGACTCTTTCTCTGTTTTCCTAGGAGCAAGTGGCTGCATTTGGTTTTTTCCTCAGGTGATTGCAGATAGACATCACTGAGACTTAAATGTGCATTAGGTCTTATGAGATTCTTAGTAGTTTATGTGGCTTTATGAATTCCTTAGGTTGCTTGTAATAAATTTTGGATTTTTTGTCGTCTAGAATTAGAAAAGGAAGTAAAAATATCAAATCTGATATGTATTTGTCTTTGAGGTTTAGAGGAAACTTAGGAATTTTAAAATTAATCTTTAATTAATTATATATGATCTTAGTCTCATTTAACTTACCCTTTGCTATCTTATGTTAAGCAGAAGACCAGAGATACTTTGATCATTTCTAATGTATATTTACATATATTGCCTCAAAGACAGTGGTAGCTTGTTTTCATTCTACTAGTTTTTAACCCCATTTACCAGTCTTTTTTTACTACTCATTGAACTTTGGTGAGGTCTTTATTATTATTTCTGTTATTATTATTATTACATTTCCTTTCTTGGGAGGTTGTTATACTTGTATCTGTGTTCAGGAGATCCTTGGATCACTACACCTTGCCAATATCCTTGTACAAGGATCATTTGAGAGTATTTGTATTTCTCCAAATGTTTACATTCTGTCTCTTCCTACAAGTTGTACTGGAACTTAGCAAGCCTTCCTTTCCTGTGGTTCTTTTGCCTATCAAAGTTTGTTCACCCTTCAAGGTTGCATTCATACCTTTTTCTTCTTCTTATCCCTGTAAAGGCTTGTGGTTTAATGATGAGGTGTAACCCAACACTTTTAAATCATAGCCTGTTTTTCTGCCAGATTGTGAAGACTCCTCATCTACTTTACACTGTTAGTACTGACGTGTGGCTCCTTTCATTTTGTTTTGAACTAAAGTAGTTCTTCCTCCTATGTTCAGCACTTTATCCGTGTGTGTTATCATACTACTTTACATTGATTTTCCCACTTACACTGAAGACAAAAGGATTTTATAAGGGTCAGACTGTGTTTCATTTCTTTTTATACCAGAGGAGAACCTACTGAGTCTTTGAAATTACATTAGTAATGTAGATTAGTTAGGAAGCTAGAGACATGGTAGTGATCTGAATTACAAATTTTATTTTTTGTTAAATTCTCATCTTTGATACTTATTGTCCTCACTGCAGATTTTTTTTTTTAAACCAGGAAGCCTATAAAGTTTGAATGTCAAACTTTGGTTTCTGTTTTATGAGGCTATTTCTGGCTAAACCTTTGTTCTTAGGAGTTTTTGATTTTTTATTGCATTTATTTATTTATTTATTTGTTTGTTTATTTATTTGTGTGTGCACAAGAGCAGGAATTGTGCATATACAACTTGCAGGAGTCAGTTCTCTTTTACCATGTGAGTCCTGTGGCATAGATTCAGGTCCTCAGCCTAGGTGGTAAGCTCCTTTACCTACTGAGATATCTTGCCATCCCTATTTTTGAATTTTTCAGGTGAATTTATAGCCTCCTTTGCTTCTCTATTGAAGCTAATGTGGAATATTATTTTCCCCATTCTTTTATGCTCACGATGTTACAATGTTAACATAACACCAATAACACGGTGGTAATGGTCTCTACAAAATGATGTATAACATGGTGTGGTTTATTAAAGAGCATGGCCAGATGGTACATGCTTACAATCTCTTCATCTAGAGGCAGGAAGTTTATGAGTTTATGAGTTTGCTACATAGCAAAAGTCTCTGTCAAAAAAACAGAAGCAAAACAAATACCTTCCCCCTTGAGCCACTTGAGAGTAATTTCCTTACCTGATGTCCCCTGTCCCTCTGATGCTTTAGTGTATATTTCTTAGAAACAAGATTGTTTTCCCATATCCATAGAATAGTCATTCAGATCATGAAATGAATTTGTTATTGCCAGCTAGTCTTTGCGTCTCACTCCACTTGACCAATAACATATGTATTCTTTTGTAACATGAATTGCTAATTGGTCTTTTTAATAAAAACCCATTGCCTGATATTGGGTAAATGCTGAAAGATCAGAGAGACAAAGGAACAAGCTACTGCCACATCTTATCTCTAGGACTCCTCAGCCTGAAAAGGCCTCTAATTCCTGTCTCCTCACACCTTATATACCTTTCTCCGCCCAGCTATCACTTCCTGGGATTAAAGGCGTGTGTGTTTCCCAAGCAAAGGCATGAGATCTCAAGTGCTGGGATTAAAGGCATGTGATTCCCAAGTACTGGGATTAAAGGTGTTTGCCACCACTGCCTAGCATCTATGTTTAATCTAGTGGCATGTTCTGTTCTCTGAACTTAAGGCAAATTTTATTAGGGTACACAATATATCACTACATTTCCCCCTTTTTGTCTAAAATCATAAAAGAAGTTTATAACTAATATAAGAAAAAACTATGTACAATAAGTGTATACAATATATACAGTCAAGAATTACATTAACAATATCCAGTCCATAAACATTTGACAAATTCAGAGAAAATACTCCATTATCCATCCTATTTTGGTGAGCACAAAGTGTTGTACCTAATTCACTTTCTATCCTAACTTGTATTATCAACTGAAAACTGTCTTTTGATGTCTTTCAAACTTACACACTTTATACCTCTTTAGTGAGTTAGTATGAGCTTGAGTCTTGTCTCTTCCTGGCCAGTGAGTACTCCATGTATTTGGCTTTTGTGTTCCACTCCTATGTTACTTTTCGAGTGCTGCGTTCCTTGATTTCTGTATAAGGTGGTTTAGTCTTTATTGTTCTTTGTTTCCTTGAACCCTAGAATTAACTACATTTCTAGGAGCTCTGGTTCTTTTTCATCATACATGGAATCAGAAAGCCAAGTTTCAGGGGCTTGGTATGCTAATTCCTGTCACAGAGTTGTTTCCAGCAGGAAATTGTGTGTGTGTGTGTGTAGTAGGTGTTCCCCATGTGGCTTACTTTCAAGCATCAGGTTAAATCCTGACTTCCAATCTTCCCTTTGTATGGAAGTCTTCATAACCCCTTCTATTCTCAAGCCTGATGTAGCAAGCCAACTAGTGTGGCTATTCTTTCTTATTATATGGCAGACTTGACCTTGCGTATTAGGTAAGGCTTTTTGAGGAAGTGATGTACTTTAGCTAAGTTAGCCCAGGAGTAAACTAGAATAGGACGGGTACCTTGGATGAATGTTCTGTGTTTGGGGAATGGGCAGGAGGGATAGTGTATTTAAGGAAGTGAGAAGGCTGGGATAGCCCAAGAATTGATATGGCTGAGAGACAGAGAAGAGCCTGTCAGTGCAGAGCTCTTACCCAGGGAGAGGATTGGATTTTTGTTCTGTGAACTGAAAAAGAGCTACAGGAGGATTTAATGGGAAGGAGCATAATTTGATTCACATTCAGAAAATGTTCTCTGTGAAAGATTGAATTGGAATACATGAAGAGTAGTGGAAGCCATTGTTGAAGGGAGGGTGGTAGTGGCTGGCACTAAGTTGGTGGTGAGTAGAAGTGTAGAGGAAAAGACAGTTTGGAAAATGTTTAGAGAGCTACAATTGGCTGAATTCCATATCCGATTGATTGTATAGATGGAAACATCATCTCTTCAATTTGAGAAGTAATATTTCTGCTTCTATACATTCTGCCAAATCATCTGCAGTTGCTGGTTAGACTCATTGCCTCCCTGTTGGCTTCCCTCTCCTTGTAATGTGG
The DNA here is from genome assembly GCA_902168405.1 of Peromyscus aztecus. Taxonomy (NCBI): domain Eukaryota; kingdom Metazoa; phylum Chordata; class Mammalia; order Rodentia; family Cricetidae; genus Peromyscus; species Peromyscus aztecus. The sequence continues at coordinate 13,453 of CABHPQ010168908.1, forward strand.
AATCTGCCTCTGGCTTTCATCTTCCACTCACTTTCCCCTCTACTTCCTTCTTCTTGTCTTGATTATGGTTGATATTTTACTTTTTCTCATTGCTCTTTTAGGTTTTAGGCTCTGAGGTCTCAGTAAATCTTTATTGAAATGAATTCCATGAAAGGCCCCATAAGTTATTGCCATTCAGACATAAAATAAACAGAAACCCCTAAACTTCTGCTCCTGTTTATTGCTGTTCAGTATTTTCCATGCATATTGTGACATAGCATCTTTAGAAAGGGAGTTTCTAAGGCATCCCGTGTCATAATAGCAAGCTGCCAGGAACTAAAAATGTGATGCCAATGTAGATGGGCAGGTGAGGGACGGCTTACAGAAAGTTGAGACGGTCTTAAAATAGGTAAATGGGAATTTTAAATTCATCTTCATCCCTCTAGCTGTTCCTTGATACTGAATCACAGAACTGGAGAGAATAGAAGGATCTACTCAGTGTAGTTGCTACAGATATGTATCTCTTATAGTGAGAGGAAGAAATTTGCTCTCTCACCAGATGTTTTCCCATATTGAATTACCAGCAGAAGTTCTTTCTTGTCCCAGCAATATAACTCACTCTTGAATAAGCTTAAATTTGTTAATATAGTTGTTTTGACCCTTTAAACATAATTATATTTTATTTAATAACAATGAATGTTTTAATACATTAGGTACATTGCAATCTGAAGTTTAATTCAGTAGTTATTTTTTTGAGTTTCTACTGTGTTTGAGGAATACTGTTAAATTCTGCAGACATTGATGGATAAAGTTGTCTTTACCCTTAATGAGTGTGGATTCTGGTACCATATAAACAGATGATCACAGCGTGGATTTAAAAGTGATAGGTATTAGTGTGCATGAGGGCTACAAATAACAGAAACGAGATGTGACTGTGTTGGGGAGGGAGAAAAGAGAGAGGGAAAGAGAATGCATTCGTTTTAAAGAGAAGTGACATTAGAATGACATTTTGAAGAATATGTACAAAGTTGATCCATTGGCCAAGGAAACCATGAAGGTGAACATGTTAGCATAGGAAAAGCATGCATAGTCGTGTGTGGGTATCATTAAGTCATGACGAAGAATAGCAGCATAGCTGAGTATAAGTGTGAGATGGAGAAGAGTTAGGGGTGAAGCTAGGGGAATGAGCTAGGAAGGCAGGGAAAACCTGATACAGATATTTGCAAATCATATATTAAAGGCAGTGAGATTGATACAGTAGTAAATACTCTATAAATATTTCTATTTCAAATGCTCTTATATACTTCTTGCATCTGTGATATTATACACAGTACTTTTCGGAATATGTATTTCTCTTTTATAAATGCAGAGGAGTTGTACTATTTAAACTTCCAGGCCAAAGGCTCTGTACTAGAGAGAAGCAAACTTAAAAGTAATTTGTCAGCTGGGCAGTGCTGATACATGCCTTTAATCCTAGTACTCTGGAAGCAGAGGCAGACAGATCTTCATTACTTCGAGGCCGACCTGGTCTACAAAGATAGTTCCAGGACAGTCAAGGCTACATAGAGAAATCCTATGTTGAAAAAACAAAACAAAACAAAAAGTAATTTGTTAACAAAAAGCAGTATTCATAACCATGTGTCCGTTAGGTAGCTGTGGTCCCTAACATAGATGCATGGTTAATAAGACTGACTTGACTTCTTGAAACTGGATTAGACAGGTATTAAAGACTTGTTCAAGAGGACACTGAAGTTGAAAAGCTAAATGTTTTTCACTAATTGGATGACTTTTAAGAGTTGCTAAAGTTGCTGTTCTATTCTGAATGAGCAGTTTTAAAACAGCCCAAGCTATTCTCTTTGATTGTTCTAAAGCAAATTCCAGGACCTACTGTCTCCAAACTGTTGTGTTTCTAGGGGCATTAGGTGGCATTACCCTAGTCTTTCATTGCTCTCTTTGGTGAGGAGTCAGGTAGTCTGTATTCTCAGAACCTGTGAACTGAGTCCGTTGCTTTGGGTTGCATGGAGGCAGAGATTGAAAGGTGGTTCGTGGGGGCTTCCATCTTTTAATATATGATGCAGTGGAAAGGAGCCTAAGAACATTAGGCTGCAAAGCAGAACCCCAAATTTTGACCTTACCCTAGAGTTCCTGTCTCATAACCTGTTCTTCCCTCATGAGAAATTACATCAAGTTATTTGGAGACATCTCTAAGCTCTGAAGTTGTTTACAGAGGGATTCTTCATTTTTAATTACATTTTTATGGTGTGTGTGTGTGTGTGTGTGTGTGTGTGTGTGAGAGAGAGAGAGAGAGAGAGAGAGAGAGAGAGAGAGAGAGAGAGAGAATGCCCACTATAGCCCCTTTTCTGTTTTCAGTGCTTGAAAAATGTGACATTTGTTTGAATATACATTCCTTGCCTCAAAAGTTTCTTATTCATTGTTTGACACGCTTATTTGTGTTTACTAAAATTTCCTGCTAAGTATGAAGGGAACAAGAACTATTCCTCTGCCCAGAAAGTTTTATATAAGGTACAGCTTCGGTTTTGGTTTTGTTCTCTTAACTGATTTTGGGTTAATTTAGATTTAAATGGGAATTTATAAAATGCTACGATATACCTTTGACATACCAATTCTCCTAAGGTTAATTAATACTCTGTGTTGCTGTAGTGCCATAGTTGGCCATAGATATGAACCAGGAATGTAAGTTGAATTTAGTTCCAAATCAGATTCACACCTATTTTTGAATTTTGCCAATGATGCTGCCAACATCTGATATCTGTCCAGATTCCATTCCAAGGCCCCTCCTCCTATTTGCTTGTCCTGTCTCCCTAATTTATCTGACCTGTGTAATGCTAGGTTTTTATGTTTGCTTATTTGTTTTGGTTTTTTTGTTTTGTTCTTTCATAATTTTGGTATCTTTGAACGGTATGGATCCTTTGTTTTCAAAATAATCTCCAATATGAGTGACTTTTCATAATGAGATTATGGTTATGCTTTTTGGCAAGAATGCCATAGAAATGGTAATATGTCCTTTTCCATGCCTATCAGGAAGTGCATGGTTTCTGATTTCATACTTCTATTGATATACTTTGTTCAGATGATTGAAGTAATACCCACCAAGCTTTTCAAATGCAAATTTATGTTTATTTTGTGCAGATACTTTGAAAGTGTGCAAACATTCTCTTCCAGTGTTAGGATCTATTGATGCTTTTTTAAACTGGAATTTTGATGTAAAGAAGAGCTATCCCCCTTTCCTGTCTACTTAGGGTGATCTGATAGGCACTTAGGTACTACTTACTCTGTAGTTCAGCAGTATTGTTTGTTATTAAGATTGTTTTTGCTAACTAATAGGAGTACCTTCATGCCAACTCCTATATGTTTCTGAATGCCTCATCACTTTTGAACATTGCTTGTTTTGGCACCAGAAGGAAGGTTCTAGGTTCGTCTTGTAGAATCTTCACTTCTAGAAATAATAGATTTAAGAAACCAAACTAAGGACTAGGTGTGCTTTTTGCATGTCATTGATTTTTAAGCATCATGGTAAAAGTAGTTAGGAATTGTGTGTAATTTCTGTTATCCAGTATTCATAGTAGTGCCTTCGACTCCATCCATTAGTACAGAGTTCATTCTGTTCTTCCCCTTTTTCATTTTAACTCTTCTCTCAGCTGAGAAACCTATACCATAACATGTATGCTATATATGTACTCTTTGGTAGTTAACCGTTTGTCATAATGTTAAGGTTCATTTGCTACTGTCTGTATTTAACTTTAGGCTTTCTTTATGTCTTGATTTTCTTAAGGTGTTTGTTTCATGTCATTTCATGGATATATTCCCATTTTTTCATACCACTCATACTACATTATTTTGTTGATACATAGTATTTATTCAATTATTCTAATAAAGAATATCAGGATTATTTCTAATATTTTTCAATTACAAATTGCATTCTAGTGCACATTTTTGTAGTTTAGATACTTTTTCTTCTGTCTTTGCCAATGCTTGTTCAGTTATTCTAAAATTTATGCATATCAAAGTGCTAGTCGTTAATACCACTATGACAGCCACTAGATATATCTCACCTGTGCTACTAATGCATTAATATTTCAGCTTATTAAGCACGTGTTAACTAAAATCTATCATCCACTGTTACAGTATCACAAACCTGTAGAACCTGAAGTAAATTTTTAAAAGGCTTAAAGTGCAATGAGGTACAACTTGGCTAGGGCTTATTGTTGAGGCCACAACCTCCTACGTTATTGGCAGCTACTATAAGTACCCATGTGCTGCATGGCTTTGGGGATTGACCTGACTGGGACAAGAAGGGAATGAAGAAAGGACAGGCAACTAGAAAAGCTGGGATCAGCTGTACTGTGCTCACTCTGGTGGAAATACCACACGGGCGGCAACAGCAGCAACCTGCACACTTGGTGCCTTTCTCTTATTCCTCTGAATTGACCAGGTGGGTTTACTGTAGACAACTGCATAAGGAGGGGGTTTATAGTACGTGGCTGAATAAGGAAGTGAATCTAACTAATTGTAGTTGGTCTTTGTAGGGGAGCAGTCTCAGGGTGCAGTCAGTCCCAGAAGAGGAAGCTATAGTTGATAGTTTCTGCCTGCACTGTGAACATCCGTACATGGACCAGAGGAAGATTGGCAGTTCTTATGGGTCTAATGCATTGGGATCCTTGGCATGGCACATATTCCCTTAGAATTTCCTCTGCTCCTTACACGTTCATTTAGACTTTCCTCCACTCACTATAAGAAGTCCCACTATTCCCAACGATTTTATCCTTTAACTTTACAGGTGCTACTGTGCTTTTGCATTGGTCTGTTTCTCTTTCAGCCTGCTGAGAAGCACCCCAGAAAGATGGGAAATAATGTTTAAACTATGAAAGGTATAGACAGTTAATGGCAATAATATTGGCTCTAAAACAGGAGAAACAGAAACAAATCTGGCTATAGAATTTGAGGAAACACAATAGATTGGTTTTCTTATGCTGTAACAAATTCCTACGACACAAACCTAATTGTCTTATTGGAAAATAGTGAGAAGCAGGTCTCAGTAGATTAAATCAATATGTCAGCATGGCAGCATGCCTTCTAGGAGTTTCGAAAGGGATTGTGTTTCCTTATCTCTTCAGCTTTTAACAGTTGCCCATGGCTCGTGGCCTCCTTTCTCCATTTCAGGTGGCTGGGCAGTCCGCTGCCATCTGTTATCCGGAAAGACTTTCATAGTGTTGGGTTATTATGTGAGAAGAAGGAACAAGAAAGAATATTGGGTTGGAAGTCATCAAGGGCTGAGTTTTTTAGAGTTATATATTTTTACTCATTAAATATGCGTTAGGTGTCTTCCAACTGTTAATTACAAGCAAGACAACAGCTGTAGATGAATTTCTAAATGGTCTTATTAAATACAAAACACGGAGCCAAATATAGGGTGAAAGCCTTAGATCAGGGAATTAGGGAGAAAGCCACCAGCCAAACTTACCTCACCAACTCTGTAGCTTCCAAATGCAAACTACTTCCTGTCTACCCATGCCTTTATTGCCTTGCTGTTTTGCCCTCTCATTGGCTATCTTAGCCCAGCTATCTCACTTCCTCTTCCAGCACAGCTCTGTCACTGTCTGCCTGTCTGCACAGACCTCCAGGTCTCTATGGTTGGTACTGAGATTAAAGGCGTGTGTCACCATGCTTGGCTCTGTTCCCTAGTGTGGCCTTGAACACACAGAGACCCTGCCTGCTAAGTGTTTACTTAAAGGGGTGTGTGCTACCATTGCCTGACTTCTTTGTTTACTTAAAATGGCTTGCTATTTCCTCTGATCTCCAGGCAAACTTTATTAAAGCGCAAATAAAATATCACCACAAACAGCAGTTTTGGATCTTTCTTAAGTAAATATTAAGCAAACAAGGACTTCGATCCATTGTTCTTTTCCAATTGGGAAATTTCTGTTCAATTATTTTTCTCCCTCTACTTTTGTTCCCTTTCCTAGGCCTTTTGTTAGTTGACCATACATAATATCTCCTTTGAGTCAGTTTTCTTTCTATTGGTTTTACTCTTTTAAAAGCCTGAGTCTTCTTCTTTTGGCCTGTTTCATTGAAGGTTTTCGTAGAGTTTATTTTCTGTTAACTTTTACAATAAGGCAGTTCTTTAACTCTGTATGGAAACTTCAGGATGCATTTAAACCTAAGAGTTTATGAGTTGTACTATACCAGTCCCCCAGCTTTGCTAGCAATCAAATTGTGATTTATCTTGGTTCAACTACTACTCATTCCCAACCTGGGATTAATTGGAGTGGTTTATTTTTTCATGTGTGTGTATGTGGCGTGCACGCACAGGTTTTGACATGTAGAAACCCTCGACAGACATCAGGATTCCTCCTCAGAGTACATCCTCTCTGTACTCATTGAGGAAGGACCTCTCAGTCAGACCCAAAGTTCACTGATGTAGCTATTCTCCTTAGCCACCTTGTTGTGGGGATTCCCTGGTTTTACCTTTGAAGGCTGGAATTGTGGGCCAACCAGTTCACATACATAGGTTCTGGGGATCCCAACTACTATCCTCATCCTTACACAGCAAGGGCTTTAACTGCTGAGCCATCTCCTCAGCCACATTTTACTATTTCAGATGTAATACAAAATATGCAGTGTTAGCCAAGGAAGCCTGTATTCCCAGCATTTAGGACACAGAGATAGGAAGATCAGAAGTTCAGAGTCATCTTCAGCTACATAGCAAGTTTGAGGCCTGCCTTGCTTAGAGGTGACTCTGTCTTTAAAAGAGAAGAGAAGAAAAAAAGAGACTAAGTGTATACTTACACATTTATTGTAAATATGTTTGAAATCTTTCCAGTGATTTCTCTTCAGCTGTAACTACAGTCCAGCAGACGAAATGGTTCAGCTAGTAAAAGTGCTCACCTCGCAAGCTTGATGACCTGAGTTCTGGGTGGAACCCATGGTGGAAAGAGAGAATCTACTTGCCAAAGTTGTCCTCTGATTTTTGTCCTCTGTCCTGTACGCACCTGCATACTCATTCTCATCCACTTACACTCACTCCTGCATGCCCTCCCCCCCTTACACACACACACACACACACACACACACACACACACACACACACACACACACATACACAAAAAAAATTTAAAAAGATCATAATTCCAATTTACCTATAAAATTAAAAATATTTTTTCTTGCATCCCTCCTTACCTCCTGCTCCCTTCCTTCCTTGCTTCCTTCCCTCCTCTCTCTCCCTCCTTGCTTTCCTTCCTCTCCTACCCCTTTCTCCCCCCTCCCTCTCACTCCCTCCATTCTGTCTTTCTGTGCACTGTCTACTTTTCTTAATGGAATTCTGTGTGCAGGCCAGGTTGGCCTTGGACTTGCTATAAACCTCTTACCTCTGCCTCTCAAGTGCTGGATAACAGACATGAATCACCACATCAATATTTCTTGATACAGAAATCCAGTAATTTTTATGTGAACATTTATTTGATTGCAGTTTTAGATTTTAAAAGTTATTGTAAAGGTAGTAGCAGGGAGTTTTTTGTCTGTTTTATACCTAGTTCCCTTTATTCTTAATGACACATTTGTTACATTAATTAACCATTGTTGGTACCTTATTACATAATGTTGTTATTTAGAGCCTAGGAGTTTGGGCTCTAAAACACAGTTAATAGTCATGTTTCTTTAGATCATGTCCTCTCTGTTCTGACCATGCCTGGAAAGCCGCTAATTTGATTTGTGTCTCCATTGAGGAGATGCCCCTGTGTGATTACCATTCCTGGTTCTCTTAGTGCTTCTCTGTGAGTACAAGGACTCTCTGTGTCCCCAACATCTCCCTTCTAATTTTTTTTTTTAAAGAAAAAGTGGTTGTAATAGAGGCCAAGGTTGAATGTATTGCCCCTATAGCTAGTCTAATTAACACAGGCAAGCATGAGAGAATTATAAGAATAGCTAACAGAGCACTGAGGAAAGGCAAAAACATCCTCAGTTCATTCATGTCTTAATTTCTGCTATTATTTTTGCTGTGAGCGAAATGGGTGTAATATGGCCTATTCCACACAAACCTTCATGAACAGTCCTTAGCATGGCACAACAATATCATACTGTCTCCTTTCACATGTGTGTCTTATCCTCCCTGACGAAAGACATTTGGATTCTTCATTGACAAGAATTAACTTGCAATACAGTCATGAAACATAACAGCATCATTTTTGGGTTAGTCCTTGTTGTTCCACAAAGTCTCAGCTTGAGGAGTTAAAGTCCTACTGTCTCCCCAACTTATTAGCTTACTCTCCCCCTTGGTACATCTCCTCTTGATGGATTTGTCATCTGCCTTCAGATGTTTTCATTCATCTGGTGGTCTCTGGATGTCCTGGTTGGATGCACCAGATCAGGAGTCATCTGGGACTTGTTCATGTTCTGAAAAGACACAAGCATAACCTCACCTCAATGTTAAAACATCGAGCTCTTTCTTTTTATTTAGCATTTAATTTAGATTGTGTCTTCTCTAAGGCAAATGATTTTAGGCAGCAGAAAAACCATTATCCTTTTTAAAATAAGCATAGCTAAATAGTATGTGAGAATTTAAGTGGGTGTAAATAACCCCTATTTATTTATTTATTTATTTATTTATTTATTTGCCAATTAAGTATCTGATGGTGTCATTCCATAGTAGCTTGACCTTGTGGGTAGCAAGGGATTTTACTAACATGATTAATATTAAAATTTCTCAAATCATTTGCTAGCATAAGCAGGACCATTATTAGTTTTTAACTGTAATGAGAGTCCTAGGAAGGAAATGTATAAAGAGCTATGTAGTTGGTTGGTTTGTTTTTTCTCCTTCCTTCCTTCCTTCCTTCCTTCCTTCCTTCCTTCCTTCCTTCCTTCCTTCCTTCCTCCCTCCCTCCCTCCCTCCCTCCCTCCCTCCCTCCCTCCCTCCCTTCTTCCTTCCTTCCTTCCTTCCTTTCTTCCTTTTATCCATGAGCACTCAGCAGCTCTTTCTGTTGGTAGTCTTACCTAGGATAGCACAGAATTAGTGGTTACTTTTGAATCAGTCTGCAGGTCTGACTGGAGACTGCTGAGGGTAGTATAGTGTCTGAAGGAGAGGAGTGAGCACTCAGCCTGGCACAAGGGAGTTGCAGAGTTTGTGTGGTCGAGTCTGGCATGTTCAGACACCCACTCTTCAAGTTTACTGTAGCTGTATTTCTTGTATTCCACAATTTTTGTTATGTTGTACAAAAATATAAATTTAAAAATGAAGTTTTAGCAATTTATTGACAATATAAAATGACTTATCTTGCTAATGTTGCTTATGTGTGATTGGATAGATGCATAATTTGACCAGGCAACCATCTATTAAGTATGCCTGATTTTAAACAATTTTATTGGTTTTTAGTTACTTGTTTTAGGCTTAACTTTGAAAACATATAGGAGGATAAAGCTTGTCTTTTTAAATGAACCACATTTGTACTTAGTATGACTGCAAACTTACTTCTGAGCATATTAAAGAGTTTGATTATTTATAGGGTGATTAATCATTAATTTGCATGTCTTGAATATCTTTTAACAGTTTACAATAAGTTAGTAGATTAGCATTTTTTATAAGATTAGCAGTTTAGTTTTAGACATATATCTCTAAGTTAATTTTTGTTAACCTGAGTATACCTTTATAACCTTAGGAATTTATCATCATACAAAAATCCATTGTAATCCAAAATATTCTGGTGATTTGGTATTGCCTCCTTAGTTTAAAAAGAATATATAATAATAAGCAGAGGGCTCATTAGCACTAAGAAGTTTATAGATCCTGCCTTTTACCAATAACAGCCACAGCTGTTCCTGGCTTTCCTCCTAGGCAGGTTTTTCCTGCTAGTATTTTCTAGAGATGGAGGTGCCAATGGTTCAGCGTTACTGTCATGCTTCAATAAGGTTGAATTTATTTACTTATTATTTTTAAAGCAAGGAACTCTGCCTAATATTTGGCTGTGAGTCTCTGCATCTGCCTTGATCAGTTCTTGGATGATGCCTCTCAAATGACAGTTGGGCCAGGCACCAATCAGGTCACAGGAGACGGCCAGTTCAGGCTACTTATCTACTATTGCTAGGAGCCTACATGGCAGTGACCTAGGCACTCAGCATATATGTTACAGTTGTGTAGCTTGGTCCTCTTGTGGAACTTCTAAGATTGGGAACAAGGGCTGTCTTCTGCTCTTTTATTGGCTTCTGGGACCTGTTTCTCATCCTGGGTCACCTTGCTCGGCCTTAATACATGGGGAGGGGCTTAGTCTTCCTGCAACTTGATATGCCATGTTTTATTGATACCCATGGGAGACCTGCCCTTTTCCGGATGGAGACAGAAGAGGAGGGTATTAGGAGATGGGAGGGGAATGGGGGAGGCTGCAGCTGAGATGTAAAACAAATAGATTAATAAAAATAGTAACACTTGAAACAGCAGACTATTGGCTTTTAAATAATGTGGCTGCTAAAGTGTTAGCTCATAGAATAATCTCTTAATGATAAAAAGCCTACAAAAATTATTTTTCCACTAAATAAAATGCAGATATATTATTCCACACTGTTAATAATTGACAGGTCACGTTAGCATGTTACTTGGGATCTATAAAAAAAAAAATCCTTCTTTTAAGATAAAAATACTCCATCGTTATTGCCTAAACTTACATCTTAAAATCCTATAGAGATTGCTTTTAATGCTTTTATAGATGGCTCTTGAAAAGGAAAAAGCGTGTTTACACACGAATTTCATATGCTCCATAAAAAAGATTGTGCCCACTTTAGGTTATACAGATCAGTAGTCTAAACTTGCTATAATCCATTAACTTTAATAGATGTTTCTCAGCCATTGAATATTTTAACTGACTCTACCGTTTACTTAAATTTGGATGACAGTTTATTGGATAGATTTAGAAGAATCACTCTTATAGTCATAATAGATAGCTTTGGAACCCCAGTTTGCACCTTTTTTTTCTGTGTGGGAACCTCTGAGTTTTTGGAATTTCTTGGTTTATAATTCATGGTAGTCTCTAGGAGTTTATGATAATTAGGTAGCTTAGTTCTAGAGGCCTGCTATGCCAGAAGGACAAAACACTGAGAATAAGGTTGCTTTGAACTGCGTATTAGGCTGGCTTCTGGGAGAAAAGAAAAAGTGCTGGAGTTCAAGGTCAGTGGTGTGGACAGGAATTTAATCAGTCTTGACTTATAAGACAATTCCAACAAAAACCCCGGACATTGGGTTGTGGGTGGTATCTTTCTTAACAGTGCTCTGTGTGTGTTGTTTTGTATCAGTGTGCCATGGAGATGACATATACAGGCTTCATTAGGAGAAGACATGGAAGCTTTGAATTCCTGATCATCCCAGACCTTGCCTTATGTGGCTCTTTCTTGGGGTGTGTATTCATTTTTTGGCCATAATTCTAATCATAAATATATCACTTTCCTGAGTTCTTTGAGTTCTACCAAATTGTCAATTCCCAGTAAGACTTTTGAGAATCCTCCAACCTGCAGCTGGTATCTCAAGTATGGTTTCTGTGAAAGCCTATGCCCTGTAACATTTTGCCTAACTATAGATAGTGCCAAAAATCATTGTAGTTGGTGTTAGGAAAAGGTAGCATTTGGTGTATGAACCCTGGCTCACCAAAACCTATGTTTTATGAAGTTGTACTGAAAGGGTGGTGGATGAGATAGGTAACTTTGATTCTTGGATGACTTCCTGGTCACTTGTGCTGTGAAATTACAGTGTCACTGTGCTCTGTTACTAAAGGTAAAAGGATTGAGATTTTACTCCTGTGGGTAGAACATGAAAGGCAGAATGGGAAAAAAAAATGAAGTATACAGTCCTTGAGGTATTATCTGCTGTAATGGAAGCCAAGGAGAACTCTGGGGCTGATTCTGATGTCTGGCGAGATATCAGCCATTTGGATCCATTACCACCCACACCCCAATGGGAAAGATTACCCCTGAGCACTGGATGGTACTGTTACAATGATTGCTTGAAAGGTATTTAGTTGGTGGGAGGGTAAAATAAGAAACTCCTAGAGCCAGAAGGTGTTTTGGAAAGGTGTTATCTCAGTTTTTGGCTCTGTATCATGAGTATCCGGAAATACTGTTATTAAAATGAAGTATGAAAGTGACTAATTTAGAAGTTTTGGTTTTGGCTGCCTTGTAATGAAGAGATGTTAGGGTTGATACAGTACCCAGATGACAGAGCATGCTATTGAGCAAGCATTGGTGTTTACATAGGATTCAGAAATGTAGCTGGTTATTCCTGAGGTAGCACTGGACTGGATAAAACTACTAGACAGTGGCTGATGGATTATATAAAAGCTGTTGGAGAGTTTGTTTACATGAAAAGGAGCTGTCTCTCTCCTCTGAGTGCTAAGTGGAAGACCCTAGATAAAGTGGTTGTATTTCATATGCATGTCATGCTGAACTGCGATATTTATCTATTGACTATGCCTCTCAACAAGCTCTCACTTGTGCTGATTAAGGGGTCCACTTTGTATGGTATAACTTCCCCTATAAGTACTTCTGTAAAATCAAGCAAAAGACTGAGATCTTACCACATTTTGTCTCAGCTCTCCTTGAGTCTTAATGATGTCAAAATTTAACTAAAAATATTAGTAAAAACAGGTTGGGGTGGGGAGAAGGAGCATCAGGGACTAATTTTTGTAAGGACTGCTATTTGTTAAGCAATGGTATGAAAATATCAGACATTGATGAGACTGAAACAAAGGCCTTGCATGTGGTGTGTGTGTGTGTGTGTGTGTGTGTGAGTGTGTGATGTGTTCATGTATGTGTTTTCTTTCTTCCCCCTTTTCTTCTACCCCCCCTCACTCTCGCTCTTTCACTCTCTCTCCAGTGCATTTGGGGAGTGGGGGGGATAGGATTTCTCACTCAACCTGGTGCTCAGCAGGGCTAGCTGGCCATTGAGCTCTGGTGATCCTTCTGTCTCTGCCTCCAAAGTGCTGGGATTACAAGTGTGCACCACCATGCCTGGCTTTTTATGTGTTTTCTGGGAATCCAGCTTACAAGCACGTTACTGAATGAGCTGTTTCTTCAGTCTCCAAAACAAAGGTCTTTATGCTGCTCTGTTGGGTACAGCAGTGGGTGTACAGCCAACATTCCAGGATGGTTCTAAAGCATTAAAGGATCTAAACAAGTCCACTCTCTTTTCTCTGCCTGGAACAGTATAAAGCCTAGAAGATACTGATTCTTTTGTCTACTTTGATAACTTGTGTATGTTTTTATTTTATGTGTATGGGTATTTTGCCTACATGTATGTCTTTATACCATGTATGTGCCTGGTGCACTTGGAGGTCAGAAGAGGATGTTGTATCCCTGTAACTAGAGTTAGTTAGAGATGGTTCTAAGCCACCATTTAGGTGCTGGGAATTGAACCCAGGTCCTCTGGAAGAACAATTGCTCTGAACTACTGAGCTATCTCTCCAGCACCTCTTGTCTCTGTTTTGAATTGATTTCATATGATTATTTCTCTGGCTCATATTTAAATTCCTTATCTGTTTGATTCCCCTTCTTGGTCTTTGAAGATTTTTTTTTTTTTAATGTTTGGACTAGAGTACTTTAAAGTATTTCTGCCAGTTCAGTTATTTCAGCATCTTTGTTTTCTGTTGTTGAAATAATGTCAGTTTGTGTGATTGCTCTAGTGGAGTGTTAACACCACATTAGGGGCTGGGATTTTCCTTGATGAGGTGCTAGTTTGTATTTAGTAGATGCCATGCTGGTCCTTTACAAAGCATAAATTCTGCTGTAGCTATGATTTGAGGTTGCAGATATGTGTGTGAGGGTCAATAATTGCCAACCAAGAAGGCATAGCCACCGTTTGTTTGCTTGTTTTCAGTTTCTACTTCAGTTCTGCATGAATTTGAGTTCTAGAAAGTTTAGCTGTCACCACAGCCTGCTGTTGCTCACTGTCATATGCTGGGGGAAGGCTGGCATTCTGGTCTTCTTTCAGTCTTTGCATTGAGTGTTCTCAGACTCGACTGTTCTGTAGCCTACTCTCAACCCCTCTACTTATTTCTTTTACGGATTTTCTTTTTCCTTTTGTTACTTCTTCATTGACCCTTTGAGTGTCAAGAGGAAGGTAAGGTCATTTTATTTGCTGTGGTCTCTTAGTATTCATAAAGTATTATAGCACTAATCTAAACACTGCTAATTTAAGGCTACATATTTTAGTTAAATAGCAAGATACAATTTATAATTTTAATAGTGATAAACTGCATTAAAATAAGAAGCATCCGAGGGCCAGTGAAATGGCCCAGGGCGGTAAAGGTGCTTGCCACCAGCCTGACAACCTGAGTTCAGTTCCTCAGAACCCACATTCTGGAAGGAGAGAATTGACTCCCACAAATTGTCCTCTGACCTTTATACTTATCCTGTGGTATACACACAGCAACCCCCTCTCTCAATGTAAAAAAGTAAAAGTTTTAAAAAACATTCTAAAGAAAAGCAATAGCAAAAAATAAAGGAAAAATACCTCTTGGGAAGAATAATAAAATAATAGATATGATCTCATTTGTTTCAGTAATTACTCAATATGTGAATGAACTAAATACCTTTAGTAGGGGTTAAATTTGATTTAAAAATAATAATCTAATCATATGTCATTTATAACTCAGCCTTTAAGTATAGGAACAGATAGACTGCGCCATAACAATAACAAGAGCTGCTGATGAACAGATGCTGGCCTAGGTTTCTGTGGATTCTTAGTCTCCATCTCCTGTAGAACCTGCTTTTGCTTTGTGATCTGTCTCTCCTTCCAGGACTCAGTTCCATTAGCCTAGACTTTTCATTGCGTCCTTCATGTCCTTTAAGTTTGTTTCCCATTCTTTCTTCCTGTCTATGCTTCAGTTTCAGTATTTTCTTTTGCTGTATTTGCCTTTAGATAATTGCATTAAAAGCTAAAAAAGATATTTCTAATATAATAATGTGGATAAGTAAAAACTTAACAGATAACCAAATATTTACTTTCCAACTCCTAGTTAAAGAAAGCTTAGGTTGGCTATTTATATTAGAGAAAGTAGTTTTCAGAGTAAAGAAATTCCTAGGGATGTTGGGCATGGTGATCTATTCCTATAATCCCACACTTGGGAGACTGAGGCAGAAAGATAATGAGTTTGGGCAACATGGGGGGACTATTGTAAAGGACACACACACACACACACACACACACACACACACACACGAAAAAGATGAAGAATTAGATCTTGGTAAAGGCCAATTCACAAGAAGGCAGGGCAGTGTAAAGGTGTATACATTTAAACCAAAACTTTTAATATGTAAAGCAAAACTGATAATAGTAGAATCATTCTGCCACTGACCCCACAAGGAGACCAGATGAAATGCTCACAAGAAGCCCAAACAGGGCAACAGTGAAGGAGCTATACACAATTCTGAGAGCTTTGCATCTCCTATAAATGTCACCTTCCTTTGGCATCGCTCTGGGACTTCCATAACTCTGTAAGAAGGCATGACAACAAAGAGGGGCTGCCAGGAAGAGTGATGTTCTTCCAGCTCTGTGAAGAAGAAAAGCAAAGGGTGAAAACACATCAGTTCAAACAGCCAAGGGTACAGGTATCACCTCACCTCCATAATCACTGGGCTCCCTTAGAGAAGGCTTGGCCTGGTCAGCTCTAGTATGGCCTGCAGGTTATGGCTGGACCTTCCTACAAGGCTTATGAGACAGGTGGAGAAGACCCCACCTTGAGGTCATTTCTGTCCTTGAGTGATTGTCATGCCTGTGTAGCGCCAAGGGACAGTCTGCCTTAAAATAAGGCAGACAGATGCAATTGGGAGTAGAAATGCCAGGCTTTCATTCTGCTTTTAGTTACCTTCTGGGCCTAATTAAGAAGTCAGTGGTTTTCAGCGAAAGCAGTTTTTAAACACCTGTTATGTTAAGAACATGTGAATTTGACAATGAGTGAATTGGCCTTCATCACTCTTACTCAACATAGAGTTATTGCTTACTGATGGGGAGCTCTCCTGAGAAATATATTGTTAGGTGATTTTGTTGTTTTGTGAATACCATAGAGTGTACTTAAATAAACTAAGATGGCTACAATTTCCTCAGGAAGTATAATCTTAGGAGACTATTGCTGTTGTATTAATGTATGTAGTCTAATGTAGACAAATTTTTAAACAGTCTTATTAAATAAGAAACACAGAGCCAAATGCAGAGGTAATAGCCAAAGAGATCAGAGAACTAGCAAAGAACCACAACTACTTTATCTTTCTACCTCGCCGCCGTCGCTTCCCCAGAGAGAGTTTCTTCCTGTCTAACTTGTGTTTTTATTGCCTTCCTGTTCTGCCTTCTCATTGGCTCTAAGCCCAGCCACATGACTTCCTCGTCACTGCCTGTCTGTGCAGACCTCCAGGTCTCTATGGTTGCTACTAGAATTAAACGCTCATGTCACCAAGCTTAGCTGTGTCCTTGACCACACAGAGACTCTGCCTGCCATGTGATCAGATTAAGAGCGTGGGCTACCACCACCTGACTCCTGTTTATGGCTATGTGACTTGCTATGTGACCTCTGATCTCCAGGCAAACTTTATTTATTAACATACAAATAAAATCACATTTCAGCACAATTAAAATATCACCACAGTCTGCCTTGGTGGAAATAGCTTATGCAGCATATGCATGTTGAACAAAAGTTTGGCCAATACAATAAGGTACAGAGGAACAATTACACTTTTTATTTTCCGATGACATCATGGTTTATAGAGCATATCTCATGGAATCTTTGAATGTAATATTTGTAATTTTTTTGAGTACAAGGTGAATATATAAGGTTTTTCTTTCTCCTTATGCTTGCAATTCCCACACTTCACAGGAGGACCAGGTCCGGTCTATAAAGTGAGACCCTGTCTCCACAACAAAAGAAAGCAAAACAAAACGGAAGTTCTATGAATTGATAACTAGTTAGGAACTAGAATTAATAAAAACAGTATCTCAGAAGATACCTAAGTGTACATCAGATGGGATGTATGCAGGGTATCTGAAGAGTAGAGCTGAAGAAAGAAATGAGAGTTAAATAAGAAAGTAGAGTTATGTGGCATTGGTGGGGTGTGAGATGCCATGTAATGGTGACATTATTCTACACTTCAGTGATGTGTACATTTAGAGTAATACCATCCAAAACCTTTTGTGAATAGAGACAGAACCAGTTTATACATAGGGGAAAACAAACTACATAGTTTGAAAAGGTTGACCAGAGTTGCAAGAATTACACTACCTCATTTTAAAGATCTGGCAGTCAGGGCAGTATTAGCCAAAAGAGTGGTCTCACAATTCATTGGAACATCATGACGACATCAGAAAATACAAGGACACATACAAAGGCAATCTACTTTGACAAATGTGCAAACTCAGTTCACAGGAGAAAGACTTGAACCACTTATGCATCAGACACTCTTTAGCACAGAGATATGCACATAACTAAAAAGTGGAGATAATAAAGCAGGAGCAGGTAGATGTTGACTCCACGTGCAGACAGAGGGACTGCAGCAGAGACACTGGCAGAAACGCTCCCACTCAGCCCCTCTCTGTGCACATGGCTTCCATCTTTCTGTAATAATGTAGTTCTCGCCCTGGGCAGATAATGCTGAGGACAAATTGCACTTCATTTTTTTTTCTTTTTTTTCTTGCCTTTTTCCTGGACCCTTACAGTAGTAAGGCCCAGTAATACTGCTGGCGTAATTCTGAGACAGGATCATTATTCAACATCTTCCAGCTTTCATTTATTTGTTGATGACTCCCATGCTGTAAATCTTTTTGCCTAACAGACCTCTATATTCAGTTGTCTGCTAGAGACACATCTTCTCAAAGATGGAATAGGCACATCAGAGTTATTGAGTTCTAAAACTATGTATTCATTCTCTGTTTTCCTACTAGAGCTGACCTTCCTTTTTGGGGGGTGGGAGGGTGTCGGTCATTGTTTCATTTTTCTTTTTTCTACTTTCATCAGGATGGTTCTTTACTTTTTGTTGTTGTTTTTGACACGTTTCTCAGTATAGCCCTGGCTGTCTGGAACTTGTTCTGTAGACCAGGAGATCCAACTACCTCTGCCTCCCAAGTGATGTGATTAAAGGCATGTGTCACCACCGTCCAGCTGGTTCTTCACTCTTTATGTGTTAGCTAGTAGACATCAGTTTTCAAGTATCTAGTTTTTAAGCTCAAAGTCACCCATGAACTTTGTTTCTCATGTAACTTTGATGTTTTCACTCTACAATGTGTATCAGAACTGCTTTATTCTCACCAGCAGTAGCAGGCTAGTGTATGTCCTATGGATTCTCCAGTGGCTACAGCATTGTTTTCTCAGCCCCCAGTGATATCTATTTTCTGTATTGTAGCCATAATAACATTTCTTTGATTCAAATCACAACTTCTCAGTTCTTGAGAATTCTTTATTCTTGTTTACCCTGTTATAGAATAGTTCTTCATATGTATTGGCATTTTATTTGTGAAACTATTGGTAATACACCTTGTGGTCATGTGCATTCCAGGGTTTACATGATTTGAACTTCCCTACTGTCACTAAGAGGAACACTTTTATTTAATATGGAGTTCTGCTATTAAATAAGTCTAGTAAAAGCAATATGTTTGTACCACAGAATCATCAGAATGAGAGTATAAGCACGTATGATCTCTTAGAATGGTTTATTTATTCCCTCCCAGATACAAATGTACTTTTAAATATGTGGGCATCTGTGCATATATGATCCACTCTGATATTTCCTCCTAGACTCCTCTCATTTCACAGAGCATCTTTCCATAAAACAAGACAGATGCCAGAAATAGCATATGTAATGATTTGTTGCTAAGCATTAAATGTTGATACTTCCTCCTCTCCTTGTTAATATGACTGTTCATTTTTATAGTCTTGTAGGCTTTAGTAAATCCTCAAGGTTATAATTATTCTATCACTTTTTCATTATATCAGGCTCATACCATGTCTTTAATTTAAAAAACCCTTTCAATATAAAACAAAATGGATTAAAAAAAACCCCAGATAAAGCAATTATAGTCCAGTTGTAAACTTTTCACATTTATTTACTGAGTGTGTGTGCGCGTGTGCATGCTTATATACCATAGTACACTTGTGTAGTTCAGAGGACTGATAGTGGGAGTTGGTTCTCTGCTTTTACAATGTGGGTCCTGGGGATTGACTCAGGACTCTCACTTTTGTGACATGTACAGTGTTTAGTACTGAAAGCTAGATACCCATTTTAGCAGTTGTTGGTAGTACTGCTTTTGTAGATTGGGGATACCTCATTTGGTCCTGCTCTGGACTTAGAATACCAGGTTTTATTGGCTTGGATTTGTTGCTCTGGCCTTAATTGTCATTTTTGGCTTGAGACACCCAGTGCCATCTAGTTTGCCTTTGTTGTAAAAATTGTGTTGTGGGGTACTACTTCGGGTTGGTGCCCACCGTTAGTTGTTTTCTGCATTTTTGACTAATTGTGGCTTTCGGTAATGGTTTCCTGCTGCAAAAAGAAGCTGCTTTGATGAGAGGTGAACTGTACTTATCTGTGGGTGTAAGATTAAATATTCAGGCCAGGTGGTGGTGGTGCATGCCT
>CABHPQ010168909.1:2009-15546 GCA_902168405.1 Peromyscus aztecus
TATGATCATTTGTGTTCAACTCTTTGTAAGAGTACATGTTTCCATTTGTCTAGGTTAAGTCCATGGGTCCTAAAAGTCTGAATAAGATGGTAGATGTGTGTCTATTTTAAAATAGTGTTTGCACGTCAGTGTGAATATACTTAATATTATTGAACTATGTACTTAATAATGGGTCAAATGGTTAATTTTATGTTGCATGATTTTTGCCACCATTATGAAAATATAGCTTCTTGATTGAGCTCAAGAAAAGTTCATGAGAGTAACACATTACCTCTCTTGGGCTAGTTCTTGTGTGTAGAACCTGTCACTGCTGCCAATGACATGTGGGGAATCAGTAGTTCTCTTAGACAAATCAGTTCTCCTCACAGCCTGACCCAGCCAGCATCAGGACCAAGTGCTGTCTTCAGCTGAACCATTAGCTAATGACCTACAGTGTGTCGATGAAGACAAGTATAGTGCCCTCTGTCATAGTCTGCATCTGAAACATCTCCCAGAGGCTCAGGTGTTACAGCTGGGAAGTAGTGGAAACATTAGCAGGTGTGGCTTGGTTAGAGGAAGCAGGTCACTAAGGTATGAAAATAGGGTATATTATTTGAGCCCCCCTGGTCCATTCTCCTACACCTCTACTTCCAAACTGCCAAGACATGAACAGCTCTGCTCTGCCACACTCTCCCAACCATGGTCATTTGCTTTACCACAGGCCAAAAACGAAAACAAAAACAAAAACAAAAACAAAAAAAAACCTGGAACAAAGGATCATTGATTGAGACCTCCAAAACCATAAGGCAAGATAAATCCTATCTCCTTGAAATTATTTACCACTGGGATTTTGTCACAGATGAAAAGATGATTAAAACATACCATAATAGATCTGTAAGGAAAACTCACCATTTGTTAAAAACAGAAGATAATCACATTGAAAGTTTGACAAAAAACACAAAACCTATGTCCCCAAGCAGCAAGCACAGCATCATAGGTCTACATCAAGGCACGCTGCCTTAGAAATCGTAGCACTGCACCAACACACACTCTGAAACAGAACGGCACCAACACACACTGTAGAGCTATAGAACTTCGTTGGTCACTGGCTGGCTGGATCCCATCGATATTCTATTTCAAGATGTACACCAGAGTGGGCTTTGTGTCCCTGTTCCACTGTGGTCTTGTCTCACCGTGTGACAGACACACTCAGAGCAATGTCTCGCCTCCTAAGACCCACCCCCTTCCCTCCAGCTGTGCCTGTCTGTAAAGGAATGCTCTGCAGCACTCTGCCTCACTGGCCACCTGCAGGTGGTGTAGTTTATCAGTCACTTTCATGTTTCTGTGCTAAGGCACCATGATCAAAAACGACTTAAGGAAAATGGGATTTATTTCGGTTCTGGGTATCCAATTCAGGTCCTTGTGTTTGTAAGGCAAGTACTTCACTGACTGAGCCCAAGATTTTATAGTTGCCCAAGCATCAAAATTGAGGATGAGCTTGGTGGGGAGAGAAAGTGATGATTGAGAGTTTAGGGTGGAGCTAGGATGAGCCTCTTGATGCCAAGTCTTGAGTTCAAGCCTTCAAGTCATACCATGGTAACCCTTACACTGTATTATACAGTATAGATACACAGATTTTGGACAGCCCTCCCACATGTCAGTCATGTGAAAGCTGCATCTGGGCAAGGACTTTCCAGAACTCTTCTTTCAATTCCTCCTTCACAGGCTTCATTGACATTTGACTCTAAAAAGCATAGGAACCCCCCTTTAGCATGAACTCCCCAAATGACCAAGTTTGGGACTCAGCACTCACTGTTTCTGGAAAAATACCTGAAGCTGTCCATCCCAGCCAGCCCTCACCTCCCCATTGCTACTTTCTACCACCCAGCCACCTTGAAGAACAGGAGTTCAATTTATGCATCTTATTCAGTAAATATTTGTGTTGCTGAAGGTGCCAAGCAGAGAACAACCCTGTGATAAGCTGGTGACCTCAGGCCTTCAGCATGAGAATGAAACACACTGCTGTGTCCCGGGGTGGCTTACTCCCTGAACCACTCAGGTGAGGGAATGTAGCCTTATAGTTTTGAGTCGTTGTGAGACCATATCTTGATTTCACAGAAGCCAAATCACATCCCAATTGTTGGGTAAGAATCCCTAATCTGAAAGTCCAAAATGCTCAGAAACCTGAAATGTTGGTATGGTCTTAATACCATGTGAAGACAGTCCACTCGACCTCTCATTACAGACTACAGTAAAAAAAAAAAAAAAAAAAAAAAAAAAAAAAAAAAACCTAAAAATGTTTCACCAAATACTTTTAACCCACCTGTACATGAAGACACAAAACAGAAATAAATTTTTATTTTAGACTTTTTTTTTGTCACCCCTAAGATGTCTCCTTATATGCAAATAGTACAAAACACAAGAATAAAACAATCTGAAGTCCAACACTTCTGATCCCAAACATTAGGACAAGGGATACTCAAACTACATTATTTAGCAAGAAGCCATGCCTAACCCCAGGTGGCACTGACCGCTCTTGCCAAAGATCCAAGTGGACACTGACCAGTCTGGCCACAGTCCACAGAAGTGTGTCATAATAATAAAGTGTGGTCTGGGTGGCTTAGTTTTAAGGCAGTTGGTTGCGGAATCTGCATGATTAGACACACTGTTCTAATTCCATGGGCAACTTCTTATACTCCAGCCAAGCAAGACTCCTCTTCCTCTGCCTTCCCCTGCAGTCGCTGTGTTCTCTGGGAGAAGACAGGGAAACTGAGAGCTGGGTTGGAGGTTCTCCCGGCTCCTCATGCTACCACAGACCCAGGAGGAGAGAGACAAGTATGGATGCAGGCATAGACAGACCCATAAGTACCTACTCACCTGTCTATTAAACGTAAGAGACCATGCATTCACAGACATCTCTGCTTCCAACACAAAAGCCCAGTGTGGCGATATATTGTGTACCCTAATAAAATTTGCCTGAAGATCAGAGGACAGAGCAAGCCACTAGATTAAACATACAGGCCAGGCAGTAGTGACACACACCTTTAATCCTAGCACTAGGGAGGCAGAGATCCATCTGGATCTCTGTGAGTTCAAAGCCACCTTGGACTACATGAGATTGACTCAGTCTAGGAAAGAAACAGAGCCAGGCAGTGGTGGCACACACCTTTAATCCAAGTACTTGGGAAGTACACGCCTTTAATCCCAGCACTAAGAAGGAGGTGATGGCTGGGTGGAGAGAGGTATATAAGGCATGAGGAGACTTGAGGAGACAGGAACTGAAGCCTTTTCAGGCCGAGGAGTCCTAGAGGTAAGACGTGGCTGTGGTTTGTTTCTTTGTCTCTCTGATCTTTCAGCATCCACCCCAATATCTGACTCCGGGTTTTTTATTAAAAGGCCATTTTAATATTCTTGTCACAGCCCAGGGAACATTCTCAACTTTATTTTCATAACCCTGACTACCTCCTACCAGAGTGAGGACGGCTGGTTCCCATTGCTGATGAGATAGCTACACATCTGCTGAGGCCTAGGAAGACACAGAAAACTTTCACAGGACCCTAAGCCTAAAAGTGATCAGAGCAGGAACTGTGGCCTTTCGTTGCAGCGTAGATGACGCACAGATCAAAAGTGTGCAGTTTGATGGTGCCCGACAAATGCACACACCCCTGTAATTCATAGCAACATTGAAGGCCCCTTCAGCCTTAGAAGGTCTCCTCCTGCTGGAGCCACCACTTTGTCACCGCATGTTAGCCACGGCTGCTGGAGGCCTCCTGCAGGGTTCGGGAGCTGACACTCCATTCTGCATTCTTCTGCTAAGTGTGTCCATCAGCTTCACCTGGGCTCTCAATGTCTGTCGCTTGTTTTTTTTTGTGTTTTTTTTTTTAATCTTTGTCACACTGTGTGAGCATATACAATTTCTTTACTCTACTATGTCATAAGAACTTTTAGAGAACTCCAGTATGAAGACCATTGTGAATCAGTCTGCTCGGAATATGTAGTGGTTTGGATGAGACTGTCCCTCATGGGCATGGGCATTTGAACCCCGGGGACTCAGTTGGTGTTACTGTTTGGGGGGTTTCAGGAGGTATGTCATTGAGGGTGGTCTCACCCCACACCCTGTTCATTCTCTCTGCTTTGTATTTGAGATTGAGGATATGAGCTCTCAGCCTCCTGCAGCAATGCCTCCCCACCATGATGGACTCGTATCCCTCTGGAACCATAAGGCCAAATAAACACTCCTCTGTAAGCCACCTTGTCATTTTGTTTATAATCACATCAGCAGAGAAATAACTAACACAGGATGACTTGCAAAATCTTTTGTCAGAAAGAAATTTCACTTCTTACAGGTCCATCAGCCTCTAGAAGTCTCCAGGCTGAGTCACTAGTAAGTGGATGCTGGAGTGGTTGCTGTTACTTTGTTATGTTTTATTTTGTTTAAGACAAGGTTTTTACATTTCTAACTCACTATGCAGCTAAGGATGACCTTGACTTCCTGTCTTCCTATGTCTACCTTCCAGGACAAGTGTGAGCCAGCATGTGCCTGGCTGTTGGCTCTGTGGAGAATGGCCAGGACATTTCCACAAAGATTGTAGAAGTTTTGTTGCCACAAACTTCTGACTTAATTTGCCATTATTTCTTCTGTCCCCCAATTTTAGCTCTTCTAGCATTTGTGTTCTATCTTATTGTGATTTCAACTAGCATACCTCTGATTTAAAAGAAAGAAAGAAAGAAAGAAAGAAGGAAAGAAAGACAACATTGTTGAGCACTTTTTGATGGAACAATCTGACAGATGACTACCATGAAGTGTCATTGAGTAGCCTTCCCTGGCTACACTATAGACACATCTCCATGTATCATGGACACTAGTGTGTTGTAAGATGCATCTTGTGTGGGTATTTTTTCTTACTGTCTTTTCTGTCTGCTCATTTTCTTTATGATGTCTTTTGGAGTACCGAGATTTTTTTATTAGGATTTAGTATAACTTTTTATTGTCTGAGGATTTGTTGCTTTAATATCCTTCTTGAGAAATATTTGCATACTACCAGTGCATTTCCCTAGGTCTGCTACTAGCAATTACGTAGTTTTTAAGTTGAGGTCTGTGGTCAGTCTCAAACTATACATGAATATGCCATTGGGCTGTCTTTATCCATGCCGAAAACCGCTGAGCCCAGTACCATTGACTCACTTCAGTGTTCTTGTCACAGAATGGACGGCTCAGGGTTCTGTTCCAATGGCTCATTTCTCTGTCCTTCTGCCAAATCTGTTCTGATAACTATTGCTTTCTACGGCATGGAACCCGATAGTGAGAAGGAGACCCTTTCCTTTATCCCTCACCCTTGGAGGAAAACTCTACTATTTCACCGTTGATTGTGATGTCTTTTAATTTACAAGTGCATTTCACCGGGCTAGCAAAATGGCTCAGAATACAAAGGTGCCTCCTGGCATGCCTGGCTACCTGAGTTTGATCCCAGGAACTTGTAGCATGAATCTTAAAAGTTCCTTGCCGGATCTTCAGCTGGTCTTGCTTCCTCAGACTGGAAGCCTCTCTGTGTCCTCATCTCCAAATGACTCTCAGCTGAACTGCTGCTAGAAGCCTGAATGCTTAACCAGCCCAATGCTTCTCCAGGCCAAATGCCTAACCAGGCCAAATGCCTCTCCAGGGCAAATGCCTACCCAAGCCAAATGCCTCGAGTTTCTGGTCCTCACGCCTTATATACCTTTCTGCTTTCTGCCTCACTCCCTGGGATTGAAGGCTCGCTTTCTGGGATTAAAGGCTGTGTCACCATGCTTGGCTGTTTCTAATGTGGCCTTGAACTCACAGAGATCCAGAGGGATTTCTATCTCTGGAATGCTAGGATTAAAGGCGTATGCTACCACTACCTATCCTCATGTTTAATATTGTGGCTGTTCCGTCTCTGACCCCAGATAAGTTTATTAAGGTACACAATATTTTCGGGAACACAATACCACCACAGGAACTCACATGGTGGAAGGAGAAAGCAGATTCCTAGAAGCTGTCCTCAGACTCCAGCTATACGTTGCCATGGTATGCACATGCGTATGCACACACACATGCACACATGTGCACTTGTATGCACACACACACACACACATACACACACACACACACACACACACACACACAGAGTAAATAAACAACTAAACAAACACAAATGTAAAAGAACACTGTTCACTCAATGCGGAAGTCCCTCCTCTTCCTAGCTTGCTTCACCAGGACCAGGTGCTCACTCTGTGAAGTGTTCTTTTTATATTGACTGAGTAAATTGTATTCTTTCCCCTTTATGTCATTAAGACTATGAATTACATTATCTGGTTTCTGAGTGAAAACCGACCTGTATGATTGGGTTAAACCCTGGTTTTTTTCCACCATATGTCGTATTTTTGGCACTTGTTCTTGGCTCGTTTGATTTATTTTGACAAGGATATTCCGAACTGGAGGGAGAAGGGACCGTCAGCAGATGCTAACATGAGGCGACAGAAGTGCCAGAGTCATCTCACAGATCTGAAACAGCCATCACAGAAACAATTTCATGAGCAATTATAAAAACACACTAAATAAGTGGAAAGCAGTCTCATAAAAGACGCTGAAATATAAAGAACCAAACGAACTTGGGAATGTAAAAGCAAAGGCATTTGTAGTTTGTTTTTGTTTTTTGTTTGTTTGTTTTTTAACCACCTTTTCCTCGGTTTCTATTGCTCTGTCTCAAGCCCAATTCTTCCTTGCTACCTTGGGTGTTAAGTCCATATAGACTTCCTCAAGTACTGTAAGTTTCCTTTCTGGCATTTAAATGCATTCTTTCTGTACTGCTTTTCTGGACAGATCCCACCCACCTCCATCGATGGGGTCATGTAGGTTTCTTGGTAGCCCTCACCCCACAGGTGACTTTAAGACTGCTGCCCCTTCGGTCTTCGAGCATGCCTACTTGGCTTCTTTTGCCTGTTTTTCCTGAATATTAATCACATTACCTGTTCCTCACACACTTAGTATTTTTATTACACCCCAGACACTGTGAATGGCAAATGGCAAAGGCCCCAGATCCTGACCTTGCCCCATGACTAGTGGCTTTTCCTAGAGGCAAGTTACCTTTTCCACTTCCCACCTGAAACCCCATCTCTCTCTCAGTGGACTAAAGCTTAATGTGTTAATGTATTCTCCAGCCTCATGGTTGTTGGGATTTTTGGATTTTGTTGAGAATGTGGGCATCTCCCCACACATGTCACTTTGAGGCTGAGCCACAAATTCTGCACAGATGTGTCCTCTCCTCGGGGAGATTCCCTCCTCTCTCTTCTTCATAATATTGATGTCCCTGAACACTGTCCTCTGAGCCCTGGCTCTCTGCCTGAGTCCATTGTAGACATGGTCTGTGCAGAATGGACAAATACCACAGGCAAAAAGCCAAGGCCTAGAAACCACCCAGCGCAGCTGCTTCAGGGAAGAAGAAGCACATGACATTTCTCCTGTTCCCAGTCACTCTCCGTCACCTCTGAATGCTTGGGTCTTAAAGGAATTATTCTCTCAGGGCCTGTCCTTGCTCCCTAGAGCATAGTTTTCCTGGCAGTGCCTCATTTGCCTTGTCTTCTGTCAATGCCACTTGATTGTTGTCAGGTAGATATGTAGTTCCTGTGAGGTGGGACCTCCGCTGGAAGAAACCATCTGTATGTGCACCAGAAATAAGTGGAGGTTGAGGACAGGGGTGCATGTCTGTACTCTGCAGCTACCCCTGAACCCTGAAGCTGTCCCTTTACTTACCCTATGCCAGCTGAGATTCCGACAGGTGGATAAAATCCAGGGTTCACATCCACGGTCACAGGATGTGAGGGTGACGCTGATCAGTAGGGATGCTGTCTGGCCAAGAAGAGAATGGTGTGTCCACACAGCTGAGGGCGTGGCTGGCCCCCTCCCAGGCAGAAGCAACTCTTTTCACACAAATATATCTCGGAGACATCCCTCCCCAAAAGCTTTCTCATAGCCAGGCTGGCCTTTCATAAGGGAAGCTACCACCACCCAGGTATGTCTTGGACAGAGGTGCAGACACACAAGCCCCCCTCCCACATCTGTCACTAAACAATCTCTTTCTTAAAATCCAGGTGTCTTTTACACTGTGATGAAAACCTGTACGTGTTGTTTAAGCTTTAGACCCATCATCACAGTGTCGGGCCGGCATCCTACTGAGTCAGAAGACAAAAGGGTGGACGTCTCAAGCACCCCCTGAGCCCGGTGACAAGCCCAGGGCCGTGACACACACAGGGAGTGAGCAGGAGCACTGGCTGCGCAGGGCAGTGTACCAGAGGACAACAGGAGCCCAGGGATCCTCACAGAAGTGACTGCCCCTCGGCCACCGTAGCTCCAGGACCACTGAGGCCCAGAAGTCTGGTGTGTAAATCCTCTTTTGTCTTCTCTTGGAATAACAGATTCTGACTCTTCCCCACGCGATCAAAGAGAAGATGGAAAAATACACGGTAGTTACCAAGAAAACCCCTGGGAAGACCTCTGGCAGCCTCTGCATCCCTCCCTCAGCATTTGACAGTGAATGGGAGCAGCAGCCAGAGCAGCAGTGGGCAGAAGCCAACGTGTGGCGCCCCCTAGTGTAGTGGCTTTCCTGCAGGCCAGGAAATCTGGATTCCTTAGCCCCTGGCAGCTGCTTCCAGACCGGTCTAGATCTGCGATTCCTCAGCTCTGACAACAGCCAGTGTTGTCCTCACCCTGGGACTGGGGTGGCTGAGACCCCGTCTCTAGAGATTTGATAGATGTCTGGAGATCTTCCAGCGACCACGGTGTCTCTCCCCTAGCTCCTTTCAGCCTCCTCTCCTCCTCCCATCCCTACCTTGTCCCCGCCTGAACCTTACCCTACGCCGTTGACTGCCCACCCTGGGGTTCTGCCTCTGACGACTCTCGTGTTGCAAGCTGTTCTGCTACGCCTGTGGCTCAGGCTACTGAGCCCTCAGCTGCTGAACAACCCGCCTCTCCGCGACGTCTCTGGTACGCCGCCATGCCATCACTCTACTGCCCCTCCTGCTCTTCTGTCGGTGCTACTTCTTCATGTTACCAGCTCACCCTACTCTGCTGCAGCTCGCCCCACCCTGCTAAAAGTAAATGTAATGGTCAGCTTCAGTCATCACCTTGACAGAACCTGGGAAGAGAGTACCAATGAGGGACTGTCTACCCTGGGTTGTCCTGTGAGCACGTCTATGGAAGACTGTCTTAATCATCGATGTGGAAAGATCCCAGCCCACTGTGGGAAGCATCCCTCCCTAAGTAAGGGTCCTGTACAAACTGTTTGAAACTGCCCTTTCACTCTGCAGCAAGCAGCTGTGATTGTTGTGTGGTCTCCTCAAGGCATCTGTGGAATATTCAAGATGGCCAGTCCTGGGCATAAGCGTGGTTCAACCGGCTTGTTTTACAGTCTTTTACTCAAGATACCCAAGGGATCTAGAAAGAGTCTAAAAGATGCTCATTGGGGAGTCAAATGTTTCCATCCCAAGGTCTTTTCTTACATGAAAATGAACATCAAGAGTATTTACAACATAAACTTGAAGAACTTATTAGCTGGGTGTAGTGGTGTGCACCGGTCATCCCAGCCCTCTGGAGGCAGAGGCAGGCAGAGCTCTCTGAGTCTGAGGCCTGATTGGTCTACATAATGAGTTCTAGGCTGGCCAGAGCTGCATAGTGAGACCCACTCTCTCAAAATAAGAGAATTATGATTGATGCTAACAGTGATTCTATCAGATTATAGCAATGCCTGACCAACTGCCAGCTCCAAATGTGCCTGAAGTTTTTCTCATCAGCTCCATCCACGTGGGGTGCAGGGGTGCTTAGTTGTGCTTTGTTCCAAGTTCCTTGCTCAAGGTTTGAGCGCTGGATCTTGCTGAAGCCACCGCTACCCCTATCACCCTTACCCACCTCGGAATTACTAGTTCTTGACTGGGTTATGCTGTTTGCTCTGAAGAGGAGGCGAAGAATACTCAGCCAGCAACATGAAATGACGTGATTGCTGTCAAGAGTTACCCCAAAGTACTCACCTCCATGTTTCAGGCCATCTCCTCTAGCTTTCACCTTCAGCTCTAGGTCACATCCTTGAGGTTTCTAACTCAAGTCTCTTCTACAAACAGCCCTGCTTGCTACACCCTGTTAAAATTAAACCCACAGATGTATGTCTGCAACAAAGAGGAATGGCTGGCTTCTTGCTTCATAAGGGCTTGGGTAATATTTATTATTTATATTTATTATCATTATTATTATTATTTTTAATGTTAATAACTTGCTTATTTAAACAAAATCATCTATTTTCCTATACTCCTTAAGCAAATCCAAGGTAAGAGGCCTGCAGGGAAATTTAACAGAAGTGCATAGTAGTCTTTCTCTTACATGATGAGCTCAAAGCCTAGGGTCTGTCTATGTTTTGTGTTATGAGGATTTTATTAAGGAGATCTGTACTTTGTATAAAACTCCTCATAGAAACAATGATTCTTCTATCTCCATGTCTTCTGCTATTACTTCCATTTTATTAGATTTTTAATTTTTTTACATGTATAGATGCTTTGCCTGCATGAATATCTGTGTATCACATGCATGCCTGGTGCCCTTGGAGGCCAATAGAGGGTGTTGGACCCCTGAAACTCCTGAGTTATAGACAGCTGTGAGCTGCCATGTGGGTGCCGGGAATCAAACCCAGGTCCTCTGGAAAGCAGGCAGTGCTCTTAACTGATGAGGCATCTCTCCAGCCCTGCACTTTGCTTCTGCCAGTTCATGTGATTTGGTTAAGTCAGCAGAAGGCTTAGAACACCAGCTCCACTTTACAACCCGGTGAGCAGTGTTTTCTTAAGGTCTGAAGAGAGCTAGGGGTCTCCTGTGTGTACAGTAGATATCTGAGAATCTATTTCACTTAAGAAAACCCCCTCCCAGTGTTGTAGGAATCTGAGGCAAAGGTCCAGGAAATAACAGGAAGCATGGTGTCTTAACCAGTTCAAAGAGTCTGAAAATGTCAGCAGTTTAATAGTTGTTAAAGCAGGAGTCAAGAGTCTTTCACTACAGGTATCTCTCTGGTTTTTGAGATCTCTGTTCATCCTGGGTAGAGATAGAATCTGACCCATGGGACCTGATTAAACGCCACAGGAGAGACAGAGCTACAGGATCAAGGCTGGACACTGTGTACCAAAGACTATGGCCATGCCCAGGCCAGCAGGGAGGGTATCCTCCAGCCTTCCTGAGAGCCACAGGGGAGATGCTGCCAAGGTGTGAGAGAAAAAATTCCATGGCGGGGAGGAGATGTGGAAACCAGGGTGGTCACCCGGTCATCACGGCCACGTATCTGTACCAATTGCTGCCTGAGCCAAATGTAGAACAAACAAGCATTGGACAGGGTTGCGTCACCTCACAGGACCCGCCACGCACTGAGAAGAAACTGCTGTCGCAAACCTCACTCAGTTCGACAGTAAGAAGACTGCTGGAAGTACAGGGGCGTCTGCGTTTACATCAAGACTCATCAGAAACAGACGCTTCCCCAGCCCTTGACAGGTTAAGTGGAGAAAAACAGCAGGGTTTGTAAATCAAAGAAAATAAATGATCGGGTAATGGCTATCTAGCAAACTGCCTTCCCGGGGATGGAGAATACTGTCTCATAGAATAACAAGCAAACACTATAAAAATAATCATCTCCCAGTATCCAAAGAAACCATTAGTGAATGTACTGAAAGCTGCCTTTATATACCACAGTTAAGGAAAACAGCAGGGAAAAAAAATAGAAGCAAATAACAAATTTAAAGCGAAGACCAATTATGCAATTTGAAGGACAAAATCCTAACTAGCTATTCAAAGAGAAAACAAAAATCCCAATTAAAGGCTAATTTTTAAAGTAAAATGAGAACCTGATACATGAAAATGAGGATGTGGGAAACCAGGTCTAAAGAAAATGTCAGCGCTGGGCTGTTTATTTTAATAGAAAAAATAAATAGTTGTGGGTCTCCCCTTTGCAGACAGAAGGCTCTTTCTGAGCCAGCCAACACTGTGGAGAAGGATTCCTCCCCACGTTATCTCCCTTAGCCACGCCCCCTTGATGGTTAGACTCCAGGACAATGGACAATGGGCAAAGAAGCCCGAGTTAACCACCTCTTCAGAAAAGTCAGCCTCTGTAACTTCCATGTATTTTCAGTGTTCTTTGAGGGGATGCATTCCTATGCTAATTTTCAAGAAACCACTCTTTAGGAAGTAGAGTGGTGCAGGCCTCTTCTGGACCATTCTAGAGTTCACAGAACTTCTGCTCGGCATGCGCAGCAGGAGACTGACTTGTAACTCAGTGTTCCAAATCTTTCCCTGTTAAAATCAGGATGAAGACCAAATCTGGAGCCAGACAGCCCAGCTTTCCCTGGGACCCTGCTGCAAGGAGCCCCATTACCAGGCTTATGTAGCCAGTTCCTTCTCCCCTGTCACTAAATGTCCCCTGATTATGTTTAAGGGACTGTGGGGCCCTGAGACTCCTACCCGTTGTGAGCAGGGTTGGGTAACACACTGTCCACTGAGGACACATCTTGTTTTTTGCCTCCACATTCCCATTTCTGACCCCAGTGTCATGTCTGTTCATCCATGCCCCCAGGGGGAGTTGGGACATTCCTTTTTGAGTGGGATCCTGGTGTCTAATTTTGTCTATCAAGGCTAGACATTGGTGACTCAGATTTCCCTTTGGAGGCTGGGTACTCCTCTCTCCAGGTCAACAACAACATGGAGTTCTGGGACTCAGTAACCACTTTGCAGCTTCCCGTTCACACACAGAACACTGCAAGGATGGTCCTGGCATGGTCCCGTTTGCTTTCACAAAGGCCACAGGTGAGACCCATGTACAGACACAGAGGCAGACCACCAGCCCTGGCTGGCCTTGAGGCGGGTGTGGCTGCTTTCCTGGCTTGGCATTTCATGGTTGTTGTACCATCTCTTCAGAAAAGAAGCCTGGGGCTGTGTGTTGTATGTTTGTTGTCTCTCCTTCACACCATAGTTGTAGGAAGGAAAGCAAATGCCGACCTGCAACATTCTGGTGGTTACTAATATACTTGAAAGCACATCATTTAAGTACTTATCTGACACCCTGGGTCTGGTCCAGCTCCCTAATGTCAGGAATTTTAAGCAAGTCATAAAGATTTGAGGAGCCCTCGTGACAGGTCAGCTGGCCACTTCATCCCTTGGGGCTGAGAAAGTCTAAGTTCAAAAATGAGAAGCCCTGACTAAAGGAACTGGGTCACTTCCAGCCTGACTCTGGGACTCCAGGAGTGTGGCCTGACTAGGGTTGGGGGTTGTTTCACCTGAGATTGCCCAGGCACATTGCCAAGCTAGCCTGCATCTTCTATGGTGATTTGAATGAGAATGGCAGCATAGGTTCATGTACCTGAATGCTTGGTCCCCAGTTGGTGGAACTTTTTAGAAAAGGGTCGGTGGTGTGGCCTTATTGGTGGAGGTGTACCACTATGGGTGGGCTTCGAGGTTTCAAAAGCCATTCTCTCCTCTCTCTCTCTCTCTCTCTCTCTCTCTCTCTCTCTCTCTCTCTCTCTC
>CABHPQ010168909.1:15556-27300 GCA_902168405.1 Peromyscus aztecus
CTCTCTCTCTCTCTCTCTCTCTCTCTCTCTCTCTCTCTCTCTCTCTCGATCAGATATATGCTCTCAGCTACCTCTCTAGCCCCATGCCTGCCTGCCTGCCTGCCTGCCTGACTGCCTGACTGCTGCCACACTCCCTGCCAAGATGGTGGAACTGTGAGTCCCAAATGCTTTCTTTTATAAGTTGCCTTGGTCACAGTGTTTTGTCATGGCAACAATAACTAAGACAGTTAACATTTCAAACCAAATGTGCTTGGCTTTTCCCATCTGCCACTTCAGCCCTCACTCCAGCCTCTCACTCCAGCTTCCATTTGTCGGTTTCCGGAGCTTGGGGGAAATACTTCCTTTGTCAGAAGCCAAGAAAGAATTGGACCTCCTCACAGGCTCAGCTCCAGGCAAGCATGCAGCTTGGTTGTCAGGAGATGCGCTGGCATGAAGGTAACTCTGGTCAGGTCTCATTATGCAAAGTTGTGGCGTGAAGAGGCAAGCTGCAGTACAGGAGGAGTTCAGGGATGTCTGAGGAAGAAGGACATGCCAGCAGGTCCCTCCTCCCCTCTTAGAGGGCTCCTCATCATTGAGAGCAGAAGTCACTGGAAATGGCATCATGAAGACACTGTGTTGGGAATGAGTTATGCCAAGGCGGAGGCAGCCGCTGGTTTGCATGGCAGCTGTTTTAAAATCTTTGTTCCTTAACAATGAGTTCACAGTTATCTGTCACAAGAGGAGGGGGCAGGTGGCAAGCAATTAAACACCATGTACATTTAACTTTAAAATGACCTGCAGGAGAGAGAGGGGAGAGAGGGAGATGTTGCTTAGTTTTCCTGCCTGGCCCACAGTCAGGATAAATCTCTTTCACCTGCCAGTCCCACAGTCGCTCAGACCCAACCAAGTAAACACAGAGACTTATATTGCTTACAAACTGTATGGCCGTGGCAGGCTTCTTGCTAACTGTCCTTATATCTTATATCAATCCATTTCTATAAATCTATACCTTGCCACATGGCTCGTGGCTTACCGGCATCTTTACATGCTGCTTGTCCTGGTGGCGGCTGGCAGGCAGTCAGGGCCTCCCTCTGCCTTCCTGTTCTTTTTATTCTCTCTGTTAGTCCCGCCTACACTTTCTGCCTAGCCACAGGCCAATCAGTGTTTTATTAGCAACACGTTTGCCATACAGAACATCCCACAGCAGGGAGAGAAAGGGGTTTTCTGAGTTACTGAATTTCTCAAAAATTTAAATTGTCGTTAAATTGGCAAAAACAATATAGTTGAATGTTGTCAGACAGTAAAATAGTAAAAGAAGTCTTACCGCTGTCCACCCCACTCTGCCTTGAAGTTGGTCGTGCTACTCACTGCTCTGCTAAATGTCGCTCTCCGACTCAACAGTATACTCCTGACGCTGCCTATGGATTTGCCAGTCTGGGGTATTATTTACTGACTTGCTACAGGGAGGCTTTAGTTCCTCCCTCTCCCCATCTGACCAGTGCACTCTCTGCACCATCTTTAGATCCTGTGTCGATCACTTTCCCGTCAGGGCTGGATTTTATTATTTGTTCTGTAACTAGCAGAGTGCCTGTATGGTTTCCTACTTTATACATGCTCTCCCTCTGCCTCCCAAATTCTCCTTATGTTTCACTTCCTGTCAATTTTGCATTTTGTTATGTAATCAATCCTCACTCAACTGTCTCACTGACTATGAAGCCTAGGAAAAAAAGCAATTACAAACAAGTAGAATCTTATCCTTTTCCTTTCATGAACCTTTGGTTTTCCTGGAGTTTCTAATTGCATTGTTTTCATAGAACCTGCTGTTATCTTGCTCTTAAGACCTGATATTTTGTATCTATTTATTTATTTGTTTTGTTTTGATTTTTGAAACAAAGTCTTAGTACACAGCCCAGGCTGGCTCTAAATTCATGCTGCAGCCCAAGCTGAGTCCCAGGTTGAGAGCCTCCTGCCTTGGCCCTCTGGATGCTGGGATCAAATATGTGTTCTACCTTGTCCAGATAACATGTGGTGTTTTAAAGGTATTATCAAATCCATGGGATTGGTCACCAATGTGATTTTTCTCCTCGGAGATGTTGCCCCAGTAGAAATGTATCCTCTTGGGCTTGCAGCTCTTTTCATGCTAAAACTGTCTCCCTAGAAGTTGAACACATCACTCCCTGAGCTATGCCCACTCTTGCCCCAGGTCTTTGTATCTGGATAGTTTTCCTGATTTCCCCCATTATTTTGTTGGAACCTATCCTCTGTAATACTCAAAAAATGGTCCCTGTTCCTCTCTCCAAGCCATCTTGCCTTTGTGTTTGTGTGTTTCTGTGCCCAAGTTTGCCTTTTACCTAAGGACTGAGTCGCGCTGGATCCAGCCCACCCTAAAAACGTCATTTTAATTTGATTACCCATATAAACGCCTTATTTGCAATAAAGTTGCACTCAGAAGAACTGCGGGTTAGGACTTGGATATCTGTTATGGAGACACAGCTGTACCCACAGCACTGCCTTGGCTCATTTTCACATCTTCAAGACTCACCTCACCTACACACCTTTACTTCCTCTGTGAAACTGTGGCATTGGCCACCACACCTTTATGCTTTCTGAAGATGGCCTTTGTCAGCTTAGGAGCTGACAAGGTAGCTCAGAGGATAAAGGCTCTTGTCACCAAGTCTGATGGCTGAATTCAGTTCCTGGGACCCAAATGATGGGAGAAAATAATTGAACTGACTCCTCAAGTTGACTTCTGACCTCCCTACACACATGTGAAAAATGCACATGTACACACACATACACACACACATACATACACAAATACATAAGTAAATAAATAAAATAATTTTCAAAGACTTCTTATGCCAACACATTTCTATCGCAAACAAGCCCATTAAGATTATACAATCTCGCCGGGTGGTGGTGGCGCTCGCCTTTAATCCCAGCACTCGGGAGGCAGAGGCAGGCGGATCTCTGTGAGTTCGAGGCCAGCCTGGGCTACCAAGTGAGTTCCAGAAAAGGCGCAAAGCTACACAGAGAAACCCTGTCTCGAAAAACCAAAAAAAAAAAAAAAAAAGATTATACAATCTCATTAATATGAAGCGGGGTCTATTTTTTTATGAAAACAAAGTTAAGTGTGGGAGAAAACTTGTTAGCAAGGAACTTAAAATAATTGCTGTGGAGTCTGGAGAGATGGTTGAAAGAAGTTGCTCTCCAGGAGACCTAGGTTCAGTTCTCAGCACCCATATGGTGGCTCACAACCATCTATAACTCCAGTTCCAGGGAATCTAATACCCTCTTCTGAACACCAAAGACACCAGGCACAGGTGTGGTGCACATACATACATGCAGCAAAACACTCATACACAGAAAATTAAGACAAATTTTTAAAATACCAAGAAATTAAGATTAAACAAAATAACCATAAAATACTGTGACAGTGTTAGGCCTCTGCACAGACTTTTCTTGTGGGTTGTTTCAAATGTCCTCTGTTTTGGATCCTTGGGAAGAACTGAACCCATGTGCTTTATTTAAAAAAAAAAATGGAAAGAACTGTTCCGACCCTGTTAGTAACGCTTTGCTCAATGAACAGAGCTGCCCACAGCTCAGAGGAGCAGACAACAGAGCTGCCCACAGCTCAGAGGAGCAGACAACAGCCGCACATTTGCACGTCTGTGCAAAACATTCAGTAGTACTGTGCCCTCGGCATAGCTTAAAGGAAGTGTGCTTGGTGACTCACTTGTGCCCCTGACTCCAAAGCCACCCCATGCTCAACATTCCAGCAAAAGTGGCCACATGATGGCCAGCATGTCAGCCAAGGCTCCTATCTGCCCACCGCAGTCTGCTTGGCGGAATGTTCTCTGAAATGATGGCTTTATGATTAAACCACCGAGACCCTGCACCTCCCGAGCTGCGCTCTGGTCTCTGTCAGTTAGCTGGGACCTTTGTGTCAGGAGACTACTTTCTCAGAAGCCTTCAAGGTCTGGGTGGTGCAGAGTGACCTGGGGAGCCACCTGCCAGGGAAAAGACAGAGCCTCTTAATAAACAGCAGCTTTAAATCACACCATGTCATGGTGACACTGTCTGGGTGCAGGCTTGATAGGTAAGCCAGCTGCCTTCAGGTGGGATATCTTTACCACATTTTGAGACTCTGAAAGTAAAACTTACCTTTAGAAAAGCTGAAACATGAAATGATAACTTCATACTAATAACTAATATCCTGTCTTATTTCCTGTGTGACTTAAGTATGTACTTATTAGTATATGTACATATATATTACATATAATGCATACATAAATATATTGAACATCCACAATATGTTTTATGTACAAATGTGTACACATCTATGACTTTTGTAAATTTGCACGTGTTCTGTTCACGTACTTTTTCTACTTCGGATTTTTTTTTCCTAATAAAATGTTACAGCATGTCAGTCTCTGTCTGTCTTACTTTATATTTTGTTGTTGTTCTTAATTCTCTGTATGCAATGCTGTGGATCAAGCCTGGAACTTGTAAGTGTGTGTGTGTGTGTGTGTGTGTGTGTGTGTCTGTCTGTCTGTCTGTCTGTCCTGTCAGTCTGTATGAGTGCAAGTGTGCAGATGCAATGTATGAAAGTAATGCATGCACATTATACACATACATGTGAAGGCCAGAGGTCAGCGTCAGGTGTCATTTCCCAACACCACTCACCCTGTTTGTGACAGGGTCTCTGACTAGCCTGGAACTCACTTTTTAGGGTAGGCTCACTGGCGAATGGGCCCCAGGATGAGCCTGTGTCTGCCTCCCCATGCTGAGTTTGCTGTAACTCCACCTTCCTGGCCTTTTGCTCACATACATTCTGAAGATCAAACTCTGGCTCTGCCACTCATACAGCGGGAACCTTATGGGCTGTGCTGCCTCCCTAGCGCAGGCCAGAGCTCTTGACATCTTGGCAGAGCCGCCAGGCACTGTCGTTTACTGTCCGGTCAGCTCTTGCACAAAGGGCTCTTTCCAGGTTCCCCATGGCCAGTTACACGGTGGTGCAAATTGCAAAAAATGCAATTTCCTCTCCTAGGGTGAGAGTCATTGGGTCAATACAACTGAACAGAACACTTGAGAAACATCACTGAAAGGTTTAGCACTAGAGCTATTCTGACCCGTGGTGCCCGGCACTCACACACCATGAGCCATTGCCAACACAAGCCTGCCAGGAAGCCAGATGAATGTCCATTTGATAGGTGGACAGTGACATGCCTAGTTTTGCTTGACTAATTTGCATGGCCTGGCCGTGCCTCTCGTGTGCGCTGGGGCTTCCAAGTTGCTGTTTTTGCTCTGATGGTTCATACTCCTCCTATTTGGTTTTCACATGTTCTTACAAATTTCTGTGAAAGTAATTGGCAATTAATGTTCTGGCCCTCACCATGTTTTTAAATGGTATCAATTAAAGAGAAAACAGGCTTGACTGCTTTTCCAAAGCTTCATACCTCGCACTTTGCAGGGACTTTTAAAAGGTCAATGCTGCCTCAAAGTCAGACCTCAATCTGGACCAGCTGCCACCAGAAGCCACGAGGCTTTGGGTTTGCTCCACTGTTTGAAATGAGCTAAAGTTGTGACTTCTTAGAATGTCAACCTCATACACTCACCCCTCAAACAACACCAAGGGCGTTTGTCATTCAACAGACATCCACTTAGCCACGATGATGCTCTAGCCCTTGACCCTCCCCCAGCCCAAAGTCTAGATGGAAAGATGAATTTCAAATCCTTTGTGTTTGGCCCTCTCTAAAGGCCAAATCTAGCAATTGGGATTAAAACATTAAAAAAGCATTTGCAGTGGTGTATGTGTGTGGGGTGTGTGTGTGTGTGTGTGTGTGTGTGTGTGTGTGTGTGTGTGTGTAATGTAGAACTTCCTTTCAGTTTCTGACAGCTTATCTCATGTATGCTTAGAATGGACCAGACATCCTAAAATAATACGTCACCACCCTGCCTGAAATAAAGGAATTCCTATTCCCTATGAGATCTGCCTTATCCTGGACCCTCAGTGTGGGCAAGAGGAATCAGGAGTGGCCTGATCAAGAGGAATCAGGGAGTCAGTCAGAGATTTAAGGGCCCACTGCTGGTGACCAGACAGGATCTGAGTGTCTTAAGCCCCGTGTGCCCCTAAAGCGAGGATGCCTGACCCCTCCTTTCTGCTGGGCAAAGCATATGGAACACACACCACCTCTAAGGAAGGAGCACTTACCTCTCTGCCCAGGTCTGCTGCAGGACCACAGACCAGCAGCTCTGCAAAGCCTCTGCAAACAAACGATGCTGTGACTCACTTTCCTCCTCTGTAAAATGAAAACAAGAGCAGAACCAGATCACTGCATGTGACAGGTTGAGTGACGTGTTTGCATGCAGCTCAGCGCCAAGACAAGCAACCCTGGGAAGGCCAGGTACCTCTGTCCATCCCATCTATCCATGCATCGCCGCAAGGCCTGTTGCCCTCAGCAGGGAGGGAGATGCCAGAGTCTCGCTGGCAGACAAAGCTGAGGTGCTTTCCATGGTCATAGATGGAAACTAACACAGCTAAGTTGATGTTCAGCTTTTGGACACCGCAGAACCTGGTGAGGACGTCACCTTCCTGGGCTGGTATGGAGAAACAGAGCCCCTTCAGCATGAACTTTTGGCTAGCATACCTCTCAGAAGTCCAGGCCTACAGAGAAGGGACACCAGGAGCCATTGGTGTCCCTGACAGTGATAAAGATGGGCTTGAAGAGGTGTCCAAGTGACAAATTGTGGGATGAGGATCAAGAACCCAGGGCCACTGCCTGGCTGCTGGCATGGAAACAGGCCTGTCAGTCTGCAGAGACCTGTGTCTGGCTTCCCAGAGGCGCAGGAGGCTGTAACCCCTTCACACTTACTGCCGCGAAGCTGCCTCTGCGATTTGACACATTAAAAACAAGTTCAGGCAGGGCTCCTCTCCAGTGAGATGGAACCTGGGAATGACAAGCTTTCCTTCTCCAGCTGAGCCGCTCCCAGGCCTCCCTGCTTGCTAGCTCAAACCGGAGCCTTACAAAAGAAAGGGACCAGAATGTGGATCTGTAAAGAACTGCTAGGTTCACAATGCTCTCCCATCTGGAGACCTGACTGAAGGCCTGTAGAGGCATCATTAGATAGAGTCTTGAGACACTTGGAATTGTAAATCCTGGTCCCTGGCAATTTCTTCAGAGAGCGCCTGGGGCCAGCCCGCATCAACAACCTTGCTCACGCCTTGTTTGGCTCTACCCAGTCCTTCCCCGCCTACTAGGTCCCAGTCAGGTCCTAATCCTTACCACCTACTTCCATCCCTGTCTCAACTCCGGGTCCAGCTGTGCGCCGGCTGGGAGCAGCAGCGAGTCCGAGGACGGCCAGCAGAGGGCGCACTGCCTGGCGCTCTCCGGGTCCTCAGCGGCGCGAGTCTCAGGACCCAGCAGGATCCAGCTGGACCCGGCTGGACCGGGCTGGACCGGGTGAACCCGGCGGACCAGGCTCTCACAGGGAGCCACGGCGCCTGCGCCTGCTCGCCTGGGCTCTAGAAAGCAGGGGGCGCAGCGGCATCCCCAGCGAGGATGGCCCATGTGCAAGTCAAATGCATTTGTGCCACCTGTTGGCTTCCGGCTCGCACTGCACAGGCCGGGAGGTGGCTGCTGGGATTCCCGCCTCACCCACTTGCCAGGGGTCTCAAGTGACTAGAGGTCTCAGGCTGCCTTAGTGACAGCCTGAAGGCGTATTTCTTTTCAGTATTGCAACATTTCTGAACTTACTTCTTAATACGGGTATTTAATCTAGTCTCGTATGAGTTTAGATTAAAGCCATGAAAACCTTATAGATTAATTTGCTGGTGGTTTTTCAAATTCAAGTGGACTTTGCTTCCACCAAACTGAAAGCAGCAGTGATAGACGATTGGACTCATTTTATCTATCCAAGTTTATTTTAGTTTCTTTTTAATGAATACATCTTTTAAAAAAGTATAAACCACAGTCAGGCAGTGGTGGTGCATGCCTTTAATCCCAGCACTCGGGAAGCAGAGGCAGGTGGATCTCAGTGAGTTCCAGGACAGCGAGAACTGTTACACAGAGAAACTCTGTCTTGAAAAAAACAAAACAAAACAACAACAAAGTATAAGCTACAAGACATGTTTAGTCAATTGCCTTAGAAATGAATACAAAGGACCATGTGGAATTCAGAGTTACAGTGGATTTCATGAACAAAATGTCAACATCTCTGCAATGTCTGAGGCTAGTGTCTCAGGAATTTGGCCTTGCTGGTGTGGTCCAACCAGGGGTTCAGAAATGCCTAAAAGGATGACCTGGAGCCCACAGTGCGGTTCACAAGTCAACATTACCTCCTCATAAAGAAGGAAGAGGAGGGAAGGGTGTTAGAACAAGACGGTTTTTTTCTCTGCTCTAGGATTACAGCCATCCTATGTGATCTACGGGGCTAGCGTCTTTCTAGACTTTTCTTTAGAGTAAGCTTTATCATGAAATACATGCAAAAAATACGGTTATAGCTGCAGATACCCTGCTAATGGAAACACCACCCAGCAAAGGAGGCAAACTCAACATCCCAGTCATCTCTGGCTGTGTGCAGAATCTTCCTCTGCCCCCAGGAGGCCCACCTCTCCACCTCTATTAACAAATACAAGAGGGCATCCTGTAACTTACGGTCATGAAATAGTCTCCTGGAGTTTGTGTTATTGTGTACATTTGGGTTTTATAACTTTTTATGCACAGAAAAAAATATATTTAGCTCTTTTCTTTATGTGAAAAAGTGCTTGCCTTATAATTCATAAAAAAAAAATCTAGCCGGAAGTATTTTGACTGTATACACATGAAGAATGGAGGAAGAAAGGAGGTGTACATATTTGTTGCTCATGGATATGTGTATATCAACTATATAATGTGTGTGCATAAAATGAAACGCTGAATGCACACATATCATAGTTACAGCTGAAAGAGTAGAATATATGTTTGTTTTAGTCATTGTCTCTTACATCAGAATGCCATTTATTTACAGTAAAGGTTGTTGAAAACCAACAGGCATGCTGGGCTGGAATGAGGTGGGACCTGGTGGAAAGTGAGCACCACATTCCTGTTAACTGGGACTTCCACACCGGTTTGAGTTCAATGACTAATGTGGATTCTAAAGACAGTGTCCAGTTTACAGTTTGTGTGTTAAAACTAGCAAGTGAATATCAAGTCGTTTCAATGGCACCTCCAGGCCCATACACCAGTGAAAGGGCCTCAACCATCCCAAAATGTCCTTACACCATAGCTGAAGTCAGAAGAGATGCTGGGAAACACAGAAAAGAAAATGTGGCCTGAAGTTTTTCACATTAGGAATAGAAATGTTGAAAAGATAACGGGAATCTAACAAAATGAAAACATAAGAGGACGTCTACATGCTAGGAAAAGCCCTTAGAATGGGGGAGGTAAGCATAATGAAGTATTTTTAAGAGATTGTCAGTTGAGATGAGATCATAGGAGTTCAGAGGGGTCTTTCTCAATCTCAGGACTCTTGTGTAACATCCCAGTACTGCTTACATCCTGTAGAGGCAACTATACAGGCAGACATACAGCCTATCAGGCCCCCTCTGGGTCCTGGGCACAGGAGCATGTGTGCACATCTGTCAAGCAGATAAGTGATGAGCACAGACTGGGCCGTTCAGCACACGAAGGCTCAGGTTTCAGAGCCATGTGGATGATAATTCCCACCTCCCAGGACTTCCTCCTCTCAGAGGTACAGCTCCCTTCTCTGTCACAAAGAAAACATGAAGAGTAGGTGTTAGGGTAAATGCACTCTACCAATCATTGGCACAAGCGTAAAACATTAGCGCTTAGCTGAGCCCCTCCAGGACCTCTGACCATGGTTGCACAGTGTGTTGTTCTACCCACTCAGAGGGGAAAGGAACAAGAACAGTCTGGTCCTCAGGTAGGATGTTACTGACACACATGAGACTGGCAGAGAGATGTTGCTGGTGGGTGGTACAACACCACACCGAGGCTGCAGGAGACCAGAGAGAAAGCAAGGAATTGCCAGAGACGTCGGAGGGAGGGCCAGAGGGCTTGCATCAGCAGGGACAAAATGCTTTCTGCTG
The DNA here is from genome assembly GCA_902168405.1 of Peromyscus aztecus. Lineage (NCBI taxonomy): Eukaryota > Metazoa > Chordata > Mammalia > Rodentia > Cricetidae > Peromyscus > Peromyscus aztecus. The sequence goes on from CABHPQ010168909.1 coordinate 25,626, forward strand.
TCACAGGACAGAAGGGTACACCCAGAAGCCTGTCCTCTTAAGGAGGCTCATTCTTGTCTGTGGTAAGATGTGGGAGGAGAGACATGAGTCCAGTTCATCTGCTTAGATTTTAAGTAGAGTCTAGGAGATCCCCTCCAGGGAGCAAGGCCAAGGTAAAGATCACACAGAGGCTCTACAAGCCAAATGAGGCCTTGTAGAATCTAGAACATGATTCTCAGATGCCCCTTCGATGCACTTAAGGAAGAGAGGATCTGATGATGATGATGATGATGATGATGATCATGATGATGATGATATCAATTTGCCCAAAATACATGGCCAATACAAACACATACATATAACAGAGCTTCAAAATTCGGGAAGAAAGAGCTAATCAAACTGAAGGGAGAAATAGGCAATCCCACAGCGGCAGCTAGATGCTTTAGAACCCCAGATGGGATGATGGCAAGCAGTCTGCACAGAACACTCTCTAGGGGAGGTCCTGAGACAGAGGTCAGCTTCACTGTCATACAGAGATGCTCTTCTCCAAGCACAATATGCACAGGGGCCAAGCATGGTCTTCAACATACCTCATGCACTAAGCCCCGAAGCACTTCTCACTAATTTCAAAATTAATGAAATGGGAGTATTCCCCAACTATAATGAAGTAAAACATCCCCAGAAAGGAATGAGTGAAATCTGAGGACATTTGGAAGGAAAATCACACTTCCAAAAGATGCATTGATCAAAGAGTTTGGAGTCACAGAGGAAATTAAAAAATACTTTTTGTGATGACTTGTTTGGCTGTCAACTTGCTTGCATCTGGAATCAACTAAAACCCAAAACTATTGGGCATTCTGGTAAGGGATTTTCTTGACCAGATTGTTGAAGTAGGAAGACCCACCCTGAACCCAGGTGGCACCATCTGGTGGCAGTCTAAATACAAAGTTTTGAAGAGGAAACTGCTGTTCACCTGCTTGTCCTCAGTCCCACTGCCAAGTTCGTCTATCCTGTTGCTGCAGCCAGTGTTAAATCCTTATTCAGGACTCCAGAGTATTTTGAGGAAGAACAGCTCTCTAGGAGTCCTCCACAACTTCAGTGCCAAACTGGGGCTGCTATAATGTCCAACCTCATGAACTGAACAACCACCAGATTCTTGGTCTTTCCATCATGACACAGCCATTGTTGGACTAGCCAGATCACATCCTGTAAGCCATAATAAATTCTAATAAATTCTCCCCCCCCATGTGTATTTATTCTATTAATTCCATGACTTTAGAGAAGCCTTATAAACACATTTTACAGAGAATAAAATTGGGAGCATACCATATCAGAACTTATGAGGATGCAATTAACATGGTGCTTAGAAGGCAGTGTCTTGCTTCAAATGCCTGTGTCAAAAGTGAAAATACCCCTTGAATTAGTATCCTGGATTCCATTGTACAAACTGGAGTTGGAGAGATGATTCAGTGGCTAAGAGCACTGGCTGCTCTTCCAGAGGACCAAAGTTCGATTCCCTGCACCCACATGTCAGCTCACAACCATTTGCAATTTCAGCTTTAGGAGAATCCAGTGCCCTCTTTTGGCCTCCACAGGCACTGCATGTATGTGGTATACAGCCATACATGCAGGCAAAATGCCCTTACACAATATATATATATATATATATATATATATATATATATATATATATATA
>CABHPQ010168909.1:27310-49524 GCA_902168405.1 Peromyscus aztecus
ATATATATATATATATATATATATATATATATATATATATATATATAAAATGTATGTCTGTATACATAGTGAACGAAAGAAAAGAGATAACTGGGCCAAAGCATGAAGACAGGAGGAAAAAATAGTAAACATCAAGGTGGAAATTCAACCAAACATAAAACAGGAAAAGTAGGTGCATTGAGTGAGGGCACAAATTGATGCCTCACAACACAGTCAAGCTTCTAGCTAAAATCAAGAGCAGTGTCTCTTCTTGATGGCTGAGGACAACATATCAAATAGTTTTGGTGGCTGGGGTGGGCCAGGAGTTTGCTCTGCATCAACCTGGTGTTGCAGTATCTTCAAGAAGTGAAGGCTCTGTCCCACCTGACCACACACTAAGAGGTATAGGTCATGGAACTGGAAAGGGGAGCATGAGAGGGGATACGATCTTAGTGTGGAGAGGGAAAGGGGTCATGAAATACTCGTGACAGGAAAATAGAAGAGGGGTACTTGGAAGGAGGAAGTGAGCAAAGAGGGAGATGGTAGTGAAGAGGAGGGGCAGATAAGGACTAAGCAATATGAAAATATCATAATGAAACCTATCACTTTGCATGCTAACTTTAAAATCTAAAAAACAAAGAAAAGATACTCAATAGTTCATTAATGAGAGGGACTGCCAAAATGGGGAATGAAACAGGACCTTCCATTACCAGTGACTTACTTCACAGAATTGGAAAGACTGTATAAGGGAATATGATGGACAACTTTATGCCAATGGGTTTGACAAATCAGAAGAAAAGATCAAGTTCCTAGAAAGCTACAAATTACTAAACTGGCTGAAAGAGAAAACAGATCCACAATAAGATAGTGAATTAGCAATTAGGAATTCCCCATCAAGGAAAGTTCCCACCCAAACAGTTTCCTTAATGAATGGGGTCAACCCTCTAGGAAGGAAATGACATCAAAGCTTTCCAACGCTTACAGATGCTGGGAGGGAGGAGGGGCAAGAATGAGGAAAGGGAAGGAAAAAGGTGAGGTCACTCTACTGCACATCTCCTAACTCCACCAAAGAAGTAATGACACCATGACACTAGAGCCAGATAAAGGTATTTCAAGAGAGCCTGGACCACTCTTAGTTAGGGTTTCTATTGCTGCAACAAAGCACAATGACGAAAAGCAAGCTGGGGAGGAAAGAGTTTATTCAGCTTATACTTCATAACACTGTTCATCATTGAAGGAAATCAGGACAGGAACTCAAACAGGGCAGGAACCTGGAGGCAGGAGCTGATGCAGAAACCATGGAGGAGTGGGGCTTAGTGGCTTGATCCTCATGGCTTGCTCACCCTCTTTTCTTATAGAACCCAGGACCACCAGCCCAGGGAGCACCACCTGAAATGGGTTGAACCCTCCCCCATCAATCACTAATTAAGAAAAAGGCCTTACAACTGAATCTTAGAAGGCATTTTCTCAATGGAGGTTTGCCCCTCTCTCTTCAGATAACTCTAGCTTGTGTCAAGTTGACATAAGACTAGCCAGTACAACCAACATCTCTTATACACAGACACCAAAATCCCTGAAAATATTAGCAAATGTGGCTCAGCAGCATGAGGCGTGATGAATCTATCTATCTATCTATCTATCTATCTATCTATCTATCTATCTATCTCCCAGAATACAAAGGTAGACTCATAAACAGCCTTATTAATGCAATTATCACCTTTAGGAGGCAAACAAAGGTGTGATGCTTAATTGGTGCAAGAAACACCCTTGGCAAAATGTACCATGGTACAAAAAGAAAAACAAACCAACAAATTAAAAGTAAAGAGACCTGAACCCAGCACAAGTCACATACAAAGTGTTTCTGCAAGACTGGACTTTGAAAGCAAAGTCATTGTTCTGGTAGGAGAAAAACAGGTTCCTAAATTGTCTTATTGATCTCCAGCAACATTAGATATTTGGAATCCTTTTTGCACAATCAAAGAATGCTTACAACAGAAGTGTAATTCTTCTCTTGGATTAGTCTGAGTTTATGGATCAGACTGCATCTTCTAGAGCTGAACATTCACAAGCTGAAATGAACCATAACCTACAGGAAAGAGAATAAAAACAAAAACCTAATACTCAAGCTGTTGAGTCCCCTCCCTTTCTCTACTTGTTTAACGTAAAGAAATTCCAAACAATTTTTTTAAGTCCTAAAGGCAAAAGCATTAATAATTGACTTCCCACACTCTCCTGGTAGAGGGCAGTCACTGGGATCATGAAGGTGGTTTCCCCAGCAGAATGACTTGGGATATGCTGACCCCTTAGATTTCTCCAAATTTAGGAGCTCAGCTGTGTGGTTTGTGGACTGTTTATAAAAAATAAAATTTAAATTTAAAAAATGAATGAACAAATGAATGAATGAGAAGAATGGATTTTCCAGAGCTGGAGAGATGGCCTAGAAGTTAAGAGCACTTGCTGATCTTTCAGAAGACCTGAACGTAGTTCCCAACATCCACCTTAGGCAGTACACACCAGCTTGAGACTCCAGCTCCAAGGCCCTTATGCCCTCTTCTAACATACACACACACACACACACACACACACACACATAAACACACACACACACACACACACACACACCAGCCTGAGACTCTAGCTCCAAGAGACCTGATGTCCTATTCTGACCTACACACACAAACACACACACACACACACACACACACACACACACCAGTCTGAGACTCTAGCTCCAAGAGACCTGATGACATTTTGTGACCTACACACACACACACACACACACACACACACACACACACACACACGCCCGAAACTCCAGCTCCAAGGGACCTGATGCCCTCTTGTAACCTCCTCAAGTATGAGCGTGTGCATACATACACACAACAAACAAATAAATAAATAAATAAATAAATAAATAAATAAATAAATAAATAGACAAAATCTTAAAGACAGAATTGACTTTCCATTTCCTCTGTGGTTACTAAAATGTAGCTTATCCTAGAAAACAAGATTAAATAAAACTGACATGGATGGCCACCAGTTTCCATCCACACTAGAAAGGCTTATTCTGTGTGAATAATGAGAAAGAGAGGGTGAAATAGAGAGACAGAGAAAGAGAGAGAGAGAGACAAAGAGACAGAGACAGAGAGAGGGCCACACAAGGCCTAGGAGACAGTGCTGTTCTTTCTGTAAGAGCGAGATGGTCAGACGGTGCTGTAATCACACCCAGTGTGGCAGTGGATCTCAGCCTCATCTCTAAAGATTATCAGTTTTCAAATAACGTGTTAGCACCACAACCGAGAAGCACCCGCCCAGAGTGGGTCCAGTGTTATTTTTGTCGCTCTGGATAAGCATGCCATGGAACTAGCATTACTATAAAAAGCAGGTCTCCTCCTCGCTAGGGAAAGAAAGTGTCCTTGGCCAGTGGCTGTACCTTTCCTTCAAGTAGAGAGGAACTCCCAAGAGCCCCGTGGAGGCCCAGGGTCGTTCAGGCAGATGACTCCAGATTCCTTTCCTGATGTTAAATTCCCGATATAAAATGAGCACGATCAAAACCCAATAGCGAAAGTGGCTGAAGCTGGAGTGTTGGCACATGCCTGCAATCCTGGCTCTGGGGAGGCTGACACATAAATACCGTGAGTTCAAGGCTAACCTGGGCTACCTAGCGAATTTCAGACCAGCCTGGGCTGCAGAGTGGAACTCTGTCAAATAAATAAACAAACAAACAAACAAAACACAGCAAGGTGGGAAAGGGCCAGAACACCCCAGTGATCAGTTCCTTTCAGGCTGTGCCCTTCTGTGTTGTCCTTTTACCTGAAACACCTGGTTCACATCCTCACATGCCCTCAGTGCTCCTGGGCACCATGCTTACCAGTCCAGACTCTAAGGTTTCCAGAGGCCCCACTGTGTTCATTAGTAGCCTGTGGCTAGCTATACCTACAATCATGGCATTGGTTCTCATTGCCAAGGCCTGGCCTGTGAGCGCCCACTGTTCCATACCCTTACAAGGGGCTTGAGGTTAACTCAGTGGAGTTTGTCGTACCATACTTTGCAAGTCTTAATTGTTTCCATGGCAAGTGCCCACGATGCTTTCTGAGTGCAGAACTAGCAAATGCACATCCGTATTTTAAGGATGTATGTGGGGGAGTCCCTACTACTGCCTGTGTGATATTACATCACAGAAAACTCCCAAGACCAGGAATGCTAACTGCCTAGGTAAAGGCGTGGGTTGTGACTTCCATTAGTGAAAGTCATTTTGAAAAATGAACAATTACATTCAGAAAGTCATTGTTTTTGCTTTATTCAAGGCAGATGATAGCAATCAAAATTAATATATTTTAATATCACATCTGAGCATAAATACCAACCAGAAAAGAATCAAAGCTTGAGCCTGAGAGCATAATACAACTGCTAATCTAATCCCATTTTTAAATTTTATGTACTCACAAGAGTTCCTATAGAAATTACTAGATCAATCTATTTAGAGAAAGGTTTTATTAGTGAGTGTTTAGGAAGTTTTATGCACAAGGACCTTAAGGTAGCTAGAAGATTCCCTGTCTTGTTTTAAAACAAACACACAGTTAATTGACCCTCACTTTTTCTTTCTTTCTTTCCTTTCTTCTTCCTTCCTTCCTCCCTTCCTTCCTTCCTTCTTTCCTTTATTTATGTGGTGTGTAGTGTGTGTGTGTGTGTGTGTGTGTGTGTGTGTGTGTGTGTTATATGCCCAGGTATGCATGTGCATATGGATATAACTTCCTGTGCACATGCACATGCAGGCCTGAGGTTGACATTGGATGGCTGTCTCTATCTCTCTCCTTCTTATATTCTGAGTCATGGTCTCTCATTGAACTTGGAGCTGCTGTTTTGGCTAGGCTAATTGGTCAGTAACCCCAAAGATTTTTCTGGATCCTCCTCAGCACTAGGGTTGCACATGCACACCACTGTCCCTGGTTGGTACATGGCTGTTGGGAACCCAAACTCAGGTATTCATGTTTTGTGAAGAAGCACTTACCCACTGTGGTAGTTTGAATGTAATTGGCCCCCATAAGGTCATAGGGAGTGGCATTCTTAGAAAGCATGGCCTTGTTGAAGTTGGTGTGGCCTTGTTGAAAGAAGTGTGTCACTGTGGGGGTCGGCTTTGAGGTCTCCTATGCTCAAGCTACACCTAGTTCAGTTCACTTCGCCAGAGGGTCAAGATGTAGGACTCTCAGCTCCTTCCCCATCACCATATCTGCCTACATGCCACCATGTCACACTATGATGATAACGGACTAAACCTCTGAAATAGCCACCCAAATTAAATGTTTTCCTTTATAAGAATTGCCATGATTATGGTGTCTCTTCACAGCAATAGAAATCCTAAAACACAAACTGGTACCAGGAACTTGGGTATTGCTGTGATAGGACTGACCATGCTTTTGTTTGAAGGAATATGGACCTTGGGATTGTGGATTAGGAAAGCAGTGAAATGCTTTAAGTGCTGTTTAATGTGCCATCCTAGTAGGAACATGGAAGATGGTGCTGAGTGTGACTTGAACTGTGGGGGCCTGGCTCTAGAGGTTTCAGTGGAGAAGAATATTAATATGTGGCCTAGAGATTGTTCTTGTGATATTTTGGTAAAGAATGTGGCTGCTCTTTACCCTTGTCCAAAAAGTCTACTTGAGGTTAAAGTGAAGAGATTTGAATTAATTCCATTGGCAGAGGAAATCTCAGAACAGCCTAGTATAGACTCTGTCATGTGGTTACTAGTGTTCATGCTTATGAAGATTTATAATGAAAAGGAGAAAGCTGAACACAGAAAAATTCAAAATATACAATTTGAGGAGAAAAAGAGCACCAGGAAGTGGAGTGGAACTAAGTCCTGTGTTCTAGGAGATAAACAGATTAAGAAATGGAATAAAAGGAGTGGTGACCTCAGGGCAGGATCCCACCCAGCTAAGTTTCCAACTTGTGAAAAGGAATTAAAGAAAACTTAGAACTAGGTGTGGTGATATATGCCTTTAATCCCAGCACTCAGAAGGCAGAGCCTAGTGGATCTCTGAGTTTGAGGCCAGCCTGAGCTACGGAGCAAGTTCCAGGACAGCCAAGCTTAGTCAGTGAAGGAAATCATGGAAAACAGAAAGCTGGTGAAGATGTAATTGAACTAGAGATCCATGTTTCAGCCCCAGCAAGCAGCAGAACTTGGCAGCTTCAGCCACTTGGTTCTGGCTTTAGAGTTAAGGGCAGAAGAAAAGGATTATGGAATATTTCTCCACAACTAAGGAAAGCTGCTGAGGCCAGGCATGTGGCAGGGGTGTCCCTGAACAGAGGCCCAGAAAGGACATTGTATGAAGCTGTGAAGGAGAAGCCTCGATTGCCTTGGAGACCCCAAGACGTTAAAGATGCCAGAGTTGTGAGATAGTTGCCTAGGAAAGCTGCTTACAAGAAGTGGAAACAGCCCAAGAGAGAGAAGTGTGTTGCAGTCAACAAAGCTGAATGGAGTTGGAGATCTGAAGAGCATTTTGACATCAGACATGGAGATGCAGAGTGTGGAGTTTGCCCAACTGGTTTTCAGTCTTGCTTTGGTCCAGTATTTCCTCACTATTCTCCTTCCCTATGTTTTGGAATGGTAATGTATATCCTGTGCCATTATATGTTGGAAGTATGTGATCAGTTTTTTAAATTTTGTTTTTATAGGGGATTACAGTTAAGAGATTGCACGACTCTCAGAAGAGACTTTGAACTTTGGATTTAAAACATTGTTGAGACTGTGATAGACTATGGGGATTTTTGAAGTTGGACTAAATGCAATTTGCATCATGATATGGTTGTAAGCTTATGGGGGCCAGGGAATGGAATGTGATAATTTGAGTACAACTGGCCCCCATAAGTTTATAGGGAGTGGCACTATTAGGAAGTATGGCCTTGTTGAAGTAGGTGTGACCTTGTTAAAGAAAGTATGTCACTGTGGGGGCAGGCTTTGAGGTTTCCTATGCTCAAGCTATGCCTAGTTCAGTTCACTTTCTGTTGCCTGGAGGCCAAGATGTAGGAGTCTCAGCTCCTTCCCCATCACCATATCTGTCTGCACACCACCATGTCACACTGTGATGATAATGGACTAAACCTCTGAAAATGTATGCCACCTGAATTAAATGTTTTCCTTTATGAGAGTTACCGTGGTCATGGTCTCTTCATGGCAATAGAAATCCTAACTAAGACACCTACCGAGCCATCTCCACAGACCCCCTTACTTCAGGTTTTCTCATTGAAGAAAATGTGTTGTTATTGTTGTTGCTGTTGTTGTCGTTGTTGTTGTTTTAATTCCAGTCTATTTGTAATCAAAATGAATTCAAAGGAATCCTATTCAGCTGTTGAAAAAACTGTCACATTCACCACAGACAGTTCTAACATAAAAGGCAGAAAGAAAGAGAAAAACAGCAAAATCACATTAAGCAAGTGTCAGTGTAGCTATAGTTATTTTTGTGTTCCACAAAAGTACAGTTCAATCCACAAATTATAAGAGATAAAGAGACATACAATTACAGGAATAAAAACTAATAAAGGATCCTGGAGAGGTGGCTTAGCAATTAAAAGCACTTGCTGCTCTTGTAAAGAATCCTGTTCAGTTCCCAGCATCCACATGGTGGCTCACAACCATCCAAATTCCAGTTCCAGGGCATCCAACACCCTCTTCTGACCTCTGTGGACATCAGGCATGTTTACGGTGTACAGACACGCATGCAGAAGAAACATTCATACACACAAAATAAAATAAATTAGTCTAAAACAAAAAAGTCTAACTAATTAAAAAAGTTATTAATAATGTTCCTAATAATACACCCCAAAAATAGAGACCACAAAACTTACAGAGTTTAAAGAACAGATTCATGAATTAAGTTTGTCTTTTCATGGGGTTCCCTCTAGTTTAGTAGAAGTTCTGTTATTTTAGACAGTATATTTCCAAGATTTATAAGGTTTATCTTTGTGTTCCAAAAAATTCCATAAGAATTTCACATATTTTCAACACTACTCAGAACCCATCTGGGGAGGTCAGTCCTAAGAGCAAAAGGAATCCATGGGGAATTGTCAGAATAAACACTTAGTCGGCACCTGTTCCTTGAGGGCTGAGGAATGTCTCTGTGAGGTTGAGACAGAGATGGCTAATGTCACAATCATCAGGTAGGAAAACAGAGACAAAATGAACAGGTGAACATGTAGCCAACACAACTGAGATTCAAAATATGTCCTTTCATGTAATGCCTTTGTCCTGAATGTAACAGCCTTCCCCACTTTCCAAATCTAAGGGTAGCAGCAGAGTTCACAGCCCTCTGCCCAGACCTCACTTAGCTTCTATGGAGCAGAATACTTAGTGTCTCCACCAGAGTCCCCACAAGTGACATTGCCAAGAAAGAGCCAACTGGCAAATGTCTAGATGACCTGAAAGACAAGTGAGTGTGAGAAACTCCCAACCCTGGAGGACTACCACAGTGGGGTACAGCTTCATTCATAAATTCTGAAAACAAATCCAGACTGGCTCTTAAGATCTCCCAACCCAATGTAAAGGCATTTTCTTTCTGACATTTCTCTACCTCTGTGCTTCCTGTTGCTGGCTGCGCATGTCCCACTGAACACCACCACGGTCCTGTATCATTATACTGCCCATCTCTATGATTTAATCTGCCTTCTTTAGCATGAACCAAGACCCTGGCTGTGTTTGATAATGTCAGGCCAGTTGTGCCTTCAATATCAGTTAACACATATAACATCAAAGTGAACCTGCAACAGCCATTGTTACTATTTCCATGAACCCTTCTTTAATCAATCCTTATATGAGCTTTTCCTCCGAATCTATTGGCCTAATTGTGTGTGAGTTGGGGAAGGGGTACACAGGCATGTGGAGTGTGCAAATATAGGTGGAGAGAGGCCAGAACAACCTCAGCTGCCATTCATCAATTTCGATGCACCTTAATTTTGAGAGAAGGTCTCTCACTGGGGCCTGAGGTCTGCCAATTGGACTAAACTGGCTGGTCAGTAAGCCCTGGGGATCCACCTTTATCTATCTCCCAGCCCTGGAATTACATGTATACACCACCACACCTAGTTTTTGTTTGTTGGTTTATTTGTTGCTTGTGAGTTATGGGGATCAAATTCAGCTTCTCATGCTAGCATGGCACTTACTAACTGAACTGCTTCCCCAGGCACCATCCGAGAGAGAGAGAGAGAGAGAGAGAGAGAGAGAGAGAGAGAGAGAGAGACTCTTTGGCACTTTTCATGTTCCCACACAAGTGATATGCATATAGTTGAGGGGGTCAGACACTGAAATAAATTGAGAAAATAGAAGCCTATCATTGTATTAAAGTTAAGGGAGAATATATCAGTTATGGCAGCATGATTTCTAATCATTTTTTTCTGTAAATAACAAAATGCATTTTGTTTTTTAAGACTGGAATCATACAGTTCATGCTAGTGGCAAATTTTATTTATCTTAGTTAACTCAAACACTCACAGTGGCACTTTCTCTGTCACCAATGCTACCAGCAGGATATCACTAATGGAGAGAAGGACATCACATTCAGGTGGATGGGCAAAGCCAGATATGAAAGAGTCACAATTCCTGTGTGGCTTGCTGGTCTTAGAGAATGAATCCCACACTCCAGGTGACGTCAATCCTTCTCAATTCTTGGAACAGGGAGTCCAAACTTAAGGTTTCAGTGGAGCCTGCTGCCTAGGACACTAGACAAAGCCCTGAGGACTCCCCGGAATTTGGTACCTGCTGACCACCATGACACCAGAAAAATCTCTGGTTGGAAGCCAGCAGCAGACAACAGGGCATCAATACAAAGATGGCAGGGACTGAAAGTGTCAGGACTAACAGAAGCTAGACCATAGGATATAGCATCCCATAAATGAACTCAGGTGGGGATGGGGCATCCAGATTCTCAACCTCAGAAAAGCAAATGCACCCCCACCCCTGCAGCACTCCTGATACCTAGTGCAGGTGGCTGTGTGCCCCTACATACAGAGAGAAACACTCGGAAGCAGGCCTTGCAACACCTCCCTGGCCAGGCCACACGAGCAGTGCGTGTACTCCCTGCCACACTTCACTCAGCCATGCACACTTGAACCAACATGATGGTCACCAACAGTTCCCTTGAGGTGTCCATGAGCCCTGTGAGCCTGTGACCATCCATGGACACACTGAGGATTGGAAAGTGGATAGGGTCTTCCTGTGACCAGGGTAGGGGAGCTTCCCTAGTCTAACAACTGAATCTCCCATCACGGACCTCACATGGTACATGGGCCGTAGGGGGACAGCTCTGCAGAGAAGCCAGCATGGGGACAGCAGAGATGAATGGAGACTGGGCCTAACACAGATAGCCCTGGGGTCCTCTCTGCACAGTCAGCTGCAACCCAGCCCCCTCCCCCCCCCACAAAAAAAAGAAAACAAAAGAAAATCAGGAAGACCCAGAGGAGGCCTATTTGGCAAGACCTCTGCTTGCTGTGGAGGAAGATAATTTGCTACATAAATAATGAATTAGATGAGTGTCAATGTGGAATTGGTTCTTGGAATGGCTGGCAGAGCTCTTGTGTGACTCGGGGTCACTGCGGGCCGTCAATTCCCAGAGCTGCCGGGACAGATCTGCATCAGGTTCTCACTATTCCCCACCCGCGGTGGAATGTCTTCACGGGGCTTGCTAATTCTATCTGGATGTGGCTGAGAGTCAGAGGACTCAGATGCAAAAGCATCCTTGTCCAATTGTGGAGGAACACACAGGATTCCTCCTCTCTCCTCACTCTGTTCCCCTGCAGTCTGTATTCGATGTGGTCCTCTCTGCTGGGACTTCAAGTCTATCCATGCAGAAAGGGAGCCTTTGTTCTGATCTTTCTTGAAAGTTCACTGCATTCTGTGTCCACTTGAGTGGGGGCATAGAAGATAGGCTGCATATACCTGCCCAAGAGGCACATGGCATGCAGAATGTGCATCCCAGGTCTATGCAGTCAGCCGTGCACGTGGTGTGCACTGCAAAAAAAGAATTTCTGATGAGCCCACAGAGGCAGAACGGAGGCAAGGATGCTTACAGAAATGCCTCTCCAAAATCACTAGGGGGTCGGGGGGCTCAAAGGTCCCACAAACAGGCTTGCCCGGACTAGATGGCCAGGCCAAGAGGGACACAGCAGAGAAAGTACAGAGAAACAAGGGCCTAAAAAGAGGGACAATGTGGAGGCCCCCTCTGTAGTCTCCATCCTGGCCAGGAAACATTCCAGAATTCGGCTTGGGAGAGGTCTGCTCACGCTGGAACTCGCTGGATGGCTGGGTGCCTCTGGAAAGAATTCCAAATCACTGCTACACTCCAAGTTTAGACATCTCCTTCTCTCCTGCATCTGGGAAAACTGCCTTCCTTCATTTCCGCTCCCCAGCTGGAGTCAAACCTCCTCCAGCCTGGCATGGCTCCGGGTTGCCCCAGTTCCCCCCAGGTTTCTCCTTCCTGGTGCTGATCTAACAAGCCTGGCAGAACAGGCCCATCCAGTCTCCATCTTCTTGGACCCTGTGATGTCGACCAAAGTTCTATTTGTGAGCATTGCTGAGGCTGTGGGCAAGCAGATTCCTCCCAGAACAAATGCTGTCCACGGTGACAAAACCAAACTAATGTTGGAGCTGCTGCAGGTCTTACCATGGCCTTTATGTCTGGTCCCCATATCCCTTGCCAGCAGCTCAGGGACAGTCCTTGCCCCAGCTATGTGTGGCCTGGCTTATACTGTGTGTCATCAGAATGGCCTAGCAAGGTCCTCCAGTCACACAAAGTCTAACTATGAGAGTTCAAGGCCCTACAGGTGAGCTGCACCCAGTGGGGTCTCAGAGGCACACATCCTCTGTAATGCAGCAACCACATCTGTATCTGCTGATTAAAATGAGATTTCAACACATATCATCTCCTTTCCAAACCCAAAACTAGGCCCAGGGATAGTAGGCAGTGGGGCACTTGGCAGCAGAGATCAATGTGATCGTTAGAATTAATTGTCTCATTGATGCCAAAAAGCAGGTTTCCGGGGGGATTCTCTAGACTAAGTTTAGCTCCTGAGACTGCCTGTGATTAAGTTAAATGATGTGGGAAAGCCCATCTTAAATGTGGACAGGACTATTCCCTGAGCAAGGAATCCTGGTCTGAATGACATGGACAGAGGAAGCTGGGCACTAGCATGCAAGGCACCTGTGGGCAGTGGGCAGTGCAGGGCACCTGGAGTCAGGGTCAGTGCAAGCCACCTGTGGGCAGTGGATAGTGGGCAGTACAGGGCACCTAAAGTCAGGGTCAGTGCAAGCCACCTGTGGGAAGTGGGCAGTGCAGGGCACCTGGAGGCCATTGGCAGAGCAGGGCACCTTAAGGCAGAGTCAATGCAGGGCACCTAGAAGAGTGGGTAGTGCAGGTCACCTGACTCTGTTTTTCTCTTTTGTTCTTTGTGAGCTACTCAAAGTCTGCTGCTATTTCTGGTTCGCCCATCTTGAGATTCCATTCCTCATCAGAGGAAGGTGCACAGCCTCTTTGGGACCCTGCGTCTTATGCTTCATGGAAGACCCACTGTGACCATGATCTCCTGTATCCCTCAAAAACCCTTTTTTCTCCCTCTATTCAATTTGGCTTTCCTGCCTACCTATATTCTGCCTGGCTATAGACCAAATCAGCTTTATTTATCAACCAATAAGAGCAATACATATTCACAGCATATGGAAAGACCATCCCACAGCACCCAGTATTTGGTAGGGGTGAAAAAAAAAAGGAATGGTCTGAACATACCTAGAAAGATGCCAGACCTAGGGACACATTTGGGCGGTCCAAGTGACAATCTACATCAGATGTAGTCTACCAGGCTCAGAACAGCCTGAGCCACCTTGGAAGTCTCCATGTCCATCAACATGACTGGCATTCTGGGCTTACTGTGAAGGTGAACAGAAGACACCAACTCAGGACACTCCACAGGCACCCCCCCCCCAATCCAGAATCAGACCAATGAGACAATCTGCTGTGGTCTATGGCCAGGAGCCTGGCAATGTTTGTAGAGATGACCTGCTCCTGATTGGCCTGCTGGTTATGGCTCCCAGCAGGTGAGTAAGAAAGGATTCACTAGAAACCCCTCAGCTGAGCTTGAGCTGCCTGCTACACATGTCCCGGTGTCAGAGCTGGAACAGACAGACCTACCATGCAGCTGCACCCACAGTCCTTGCTAACAGTGCTTCTAACTCCACCCCCAAGCTCCACCCCAAAGACTGAGCACACAGTCTAATTTCACAAAGCCTCTACCACCCTTGGGTCAGCTCAGCCTTTCAGGGGAAATCTCTAGCTACTTCACAGTCCAAATTGGGCATCCTTTCTGTCTCTCCCATTAATGTCTCCCTGGTTCCCACATAGGGAGGTGACACAAGGCTGTGACCAACTCTCCACACAGCACTCTGGGCCCCCTTTGACTACAGCATAGGGTCACTATTGAGAACTCTGAGTCAGAGTCCCCTGTATTCATCCAAGGCAATAGGATGGCTTCCCCCACTCCATTCAGGTTGGACGTTACCACCTTAGCTTCCTGTCCAGCGAGCTCAACAACATATAAGGTCACCCAGCGCTTCCTTCCTTCAAGTACCTTGCCTCCACTGTGCCCAGTCCAATCTCTCCCCAGGGCTTCCTGCTCCAAGCTCATCCCCCCACCACCACATACATACCATGCTGTATGGGAGTTGCTAGGAGGGTCTCAGACATCCCTCTTCTTCCCTGGAGTTCCCAGGAGGGTTCCTCTTGGGCTACTGCCCAGTGGGGCACACATAATCATCAACATATGCATACACACACACATGCATACACACACACACACACACACACACACACACACACACACAAGCACACTGGCTTTGGGGGTTGCAGGAGACTGGAGATGGAAGTGACAGCAGCAGTCACTTCCTGTCCCTTGCCTCATGACTCCAGTTAAGCCCAAAACCAAGGCCCAGCTATCTGAGCACCTGCTGTACAAAGAAAGGCATTTGGAATTTAGGAAACACTCTCCTTATCATGGCATTCATTGAGGTTTTGGATTTGTTGTTGTTTTGTTAGATTTCTTATAGGTGTTTTTGCACTGTAGGCAACGATCTATTATTTTATTTTGATTATTATTATAGAAATAAAAAACTAACAGGTGGAATGTTATCTGAAAGACCTTTGAAAACTAGTGTATGTCTTGTATTTTGTTAGGAAATAATTTTTTAAAAAAACAGAAAAGGAATAGTCAATCATGTTTCTCAAGTGAAACTTTCTGCAACTCCAACCTGCAGTGACAGAAGGCAGATGGTGGCTGCCTGGGGCAAGGTTGAAGTGGAGCTGGGAGAGGCCGCCCAGAGCACTGTGGGGTAGGGGTGCTTGCTGTCCTTAGGGCCATAACGACAACGCGGGTGCACAGGCTTGTCAAATTCATGACCTGTGCCCCAGAATGGGTACATTTTATTGTCCATAAATTATATCTCAAAAAGGCTTGCTTTTTAAAAATAAAACCTACCCATTATCCTCCAGGACTTCTCAGAGAGAGTATGAAAGGGCTTAGGGAGGATTCTCCTTGTCTGAAACCGAAAGATACCATCTTGGTTGTTTTATGTTTTGTTTTGTTTTTTGTTTGTTTGTTTTGTTTTGTTTTGTTTTGTTTTGTTTTGTTTTGTTTTGTTTTTAAGAATCAGCTTCATTGAGCAGGTCCAAGTGTCCTGATAATGTAGTCCTAACACAAGCAAGGTGTCCCCAAGACAAAAGGAGCTTGGAAGGATCTGGACAAGCAGAGGATAAATTGCTGTCTGGGGTTAAAGCTGGGAAACACCATACCAACCTCTCCACAGCACAATTCCTTTGTTGGTGCAGGGGTCCAGGGCCGTGGAAGGCTGTCACCCAGGCCCCTCCCTTGAATGTGGGAAGGCATTGGGAAGATGGGGCAGCATCCTCCAAGCTCTCCTCCTCCACATGCTAGATTCTACCTGGTGTCCTGGACTGCCAGTAAACACATTCTTCTACTCCACAGAGACCTGGACTTGGAACATGATCCCATTTATGCCTTCTGTTCACCTTCAAATCCAAAATGTCACTGGGAGCGGGGAGGGGTGCATGCATTCATGTGGATATATGTACATGTGTACATATATGAGGAGACCAGGGGGAAACCTCAGGTGTTGTTCCTCCAGATTCTTCCCCCTTGATTTTGAGATCAGGTCTCTTACTGGGACCTGGAACTTTCCATAGCTGGCTGGCCAGTGAGCCATGTATCCACCAATGTCCATCTCCTTAGTACTAAGATTACAAGCATTCACCACCATGCTTGGATTTTTACATGGGTGTTAAAACTTAAAGTCATGTCCCCATACTTGTACAGCAAGTACTTTACTGATTTGACCATCTACACACACACACATACACACACACACACACACACACACACACACACACACACAGGTACACACATACACTAAGGTTTACAGGTCTGCCTTTGTTATCTTTGGAAAGGAGAAATCTTCATGGGGAACTTCAATGGTCCATAATCTCCCCTTCACCCTGTGCCCATGCTTGGAGAGGGACTGCCCAATACCTCCCATTGACAGATGAGCTCTGTCTCTCCAACCTTCTGTCTAAGTGGCTCTGTAGCCTGCTTGGCCAATAGAAGGTGCAAAAGAAGAGTGACTGTGCTTGGCTACCTGAAAGAAGAGCTGGGGAGGCTGCAGGACCATGGGACAGAAGATGTGGCAGTATGCTCTCAGCTGAGCACCCCAAGACCAGCCATTATGCAACCAACCTGAAATCACTGGCCTCATGAGCCAGTGAGTAAATCTGATGGGAACAGAACTGCCCAGCAGAGCACAAAGTAAATCCGTGCCCCTCATCCCATCATTTGTTTTTTTAAATGTGAAGCTGTTTTATATTCTTTGAGAATTTCATACAGTGTATTTTGATTATATTCACACTCTCCCCCAACTCCTCCCAGACCCACCCCCTTCCTGACCCACCCAACTTTGTTTCTTCATATTTTTAACCCATCAAGTTCAATCTTTGCTGCCCATATGTTCTTGGGTGTGTTTCCATCCATTGAGCTACATACCAGGAGTCACACCTTTCCCCAGAAGCTACCAACCTCCAAGATCTCGGGGTGGGATTTCATGACTACCCCTGCTGTCCATCCTGGGATTTTGTCTAACTTGAGTTTGTGCATGTTGTCACACCCACTGTGAATTCATGCGTGCAACTCCACTTCTGTATCCAGAAAACACTATTTCCTTGTGGTCATTCACTGTCCCTGGCTCTGACAATCTTTCTACCCACCCTTCTATGAATATCCCTGAGCCTTAGGAGTAGGACATGTGATGTCCCACTTAGGGCTGTGCATTCTGCAATCTCATATTGTATACACTTTCACCAGTCTGGGTCTGTGTTAATCACCATCTGCCTCAGAAAGAAGCTTCTCTGATGAGGGTTAAGAGATACCATAATCTATGGATTAACAGTAAGTCATTAGGAGTTGGCTAAATATACTATACCCATTAACAGAATTATAGCAATAGGTTCTCCCTTAGGGACTGTGACCTACCTAGTCTTGGGTTCTCAGCCCTGTTAACAGTTACAGGCATGAGCTCCAACTTGTGGATCTGGATTTAAATCCAATCAGAAAGCGGTTGTTTACACCCATAACATTCCTGCCACTATTGTACCATTGGGCACATCCTGCCATGCCAATAATTATTGTAGTTTGCAGGGTTCACCGTTGGGTAAGACTGATGATTAGTGTTCTCCTCTAGCAGTATGCATAACACCCTTCCAGAATTATGAAAGCTAGCTAGTAGGGATGAAGCTTCCAGGTGAGTGAATCACTATCTTGATTTATCCATCTTTTATGAATCATGTGTGTGGTCTTACCATTAAGTTATGGAGGGTAATCAAGAGCATAGGCACTTGCTTGTAATCTTTGGGACTCATGGGATATCACTGGTCAACAATTCTAAAAGAAGTAACCCATTCCTGGTACTAGTATTGTTACCTCAATATATAATAATTCCATTTGAACTCTTTATATATTATATATATTTTAGAAAACTTACACAGTCGTAGGTTTCCATATGAGTTTTTCAAAATACCCTTCTGTTAGTTTATCCTTCCCCACACTCCCTCTTCTACCTCACCCTGCCATCTCCCACCTCATTTAACCCTGGTGCTGAGACTGAGTTGAGATGACCAGCATGCAGCAGCTTTGGGCAGAAGGTGAAAGAGCTGGTGGGTAGAGATTGCCCATTACAAGCTCTTGGCACCCTCTTCGAGCCCTGGTGGGACTCTCTTAGTGGCATGTGTCACTTCCTGCTCCCCCTGCAATGCCTCATCACTGCCCATGGGCCCGGACAACAATGTTCTGGGAAGTTATTCTAAGTTATCCCCAATCTATATGATGAGCCTGTGGCTCCTATAAGTCTATACACACTAAGCTATGACCATGAGACACTTGGTTTCTTCTGTGCCCTGGGGAGTAGCAAGAGTGCCTTGCCCTGGGTTCCCCATCCTCATCCTGCATTGTCTGAGGACTTGGGTTTCTCTTTTTGTTACAGCAGCAGTGGTCAGAGGAACATCTGCCCAGGAGCTGGACTCTGCAGATCCCAGGGACATGAGGAACAAAAGCAGACTCTGTAAGGGGCCTTTCAAGCACAGGGCTGATAAATGAAGGCTCCCTGCACTGGCTACCCCATGGCTCCT
Organism: Peromyscus aztecus; assembly: GCA_902168405.1. Classification (NCBI taxonomy): domain Eukaryota; kingdom Metazoa; phylum Chordata; class Mammalia; order Rodentia; family Cricetidae; genus Peromyscus; species Peromyscus aztecus. Next base: position 45,013 of record CABHPQ010168909.1, read on the forward strand.
GTGACATGCCCCATCCACTGCCCTAGCTCAATCCCCATATTCATTACCTGAATTGAACTGAGTGCTATCCAGTATTGTGATGTGACTATGGGGGGATGGTGCGGTGTGTATATCTTTAAATTCTAGTCTGGTGTTTTGTTATTTGCATAGAATCGACAAATTTCAGGATACCGTGACTCTCCTTCATGCTACCCTGAAAAGTAGATAGCACACCCTCTGGCATACTTCTATCTAATTTTATTAAACGTCTTTTTATAGACCTCTTTGTGTATGAATTTCCACTGCATTGGGACTTCTTATAAGGCTCCAGGACACAAAGGCATCTGGTGTTGTGGAGGTGAATGGCAAATGGCAGTCCATGATGCTGACACACCCCTCTCAAGGCCACACTTCCCTCCTTCCTAGACTTGAATCAGGAGCTGCTGGGACAAAAGATCCAAGGCAGTTGTTACAAAAGATAGATAGATAGATAGATAGATAGATAGATAGATAGATAGATACATACATACATACATACATACATACATACATAGATGATAGATAAGATGATAGACAGATATATTGATTGATAGATTAAAAATATAACAGCAAACTTATAGTAACTCCAGGGTCCTATGTCAAGGCTGTGGCCTGCAGCCAGGACTAGCAGCAGATCTACATGGACTTCTGAGCCACACACACACACACAGCCCTGTTGTCTACCTGTCCCGTCCCATCTGCTTCTTGGAATCCTTCTTATCTTTTACCTGCACTGTTGACTCTGTTCGGAGTTGTGTTGTGGTCCCTGAATCCACACACTGGAGTTTCAACCTTCAGGAGTCAGAATGCAACTACACTTGGAGATTTTTAAGAGAAGTTTCAGAAAGGTTACCTGAGTCGTTAGTATTATGGTTTCCTTGTGAAAAGATACCCAGGATATACAAAGAGCCAACCATGAGAGGACACTGGGATAAGATGGTATCCGTGAACCAAGAGCAGAGGCCTTATACTTCCATCTCAGAATTCTAGCCTCTGACCAGGAGCGTGAGGTATATGCCATCCTGTGGCAGTCTCTGGGGACAGCCTGAGCTGAGGAACTGGGCCTTCCCTGTATTCTGTGCTGTACCACTCACCCAGACTCCATTGCTTTTGTTTGCAACTGAGTCATTAAGCTGGTTTGATTGTTGACCATTTTCAAGTCCATATGCTTCTCCGTTGCTGTCCTATCCCACTTCAGATGATGATGCCTGGAGCTTGCAACATGACACCCTCCCCAGGATACTGCTCTTTCCACTGTGGTACCATCCAACTAAAGTCTTGAGTCCTGATTCTGCCGTAATTCCTTCTTTAGAACTTGGTGATTTGCTTTTCACTGAGTTTCATTCATCCTTCTGGCCTCCTCTTCTCTCCAAAGAAACCATCCCATGCCATTGTGAATACCACCGTGTTTCAACAAGGCCACTTAGTCGGACCATGATGGCCCACTCTGTCATAAAGCACCCTCAAAGGTGTCAAACTGGTGGTTCTGCCATAACCCCAACTGTCCCACATTCATTCTACCCTATGAGGGCCCCCACTCTATTTCTGAATCAAGCCTGTTTGCCTTCTGATGTGTTGTGTCATTTGCCCAAGTCAAGTTTCACCTAATGCCTAGGTGAATACTGCACACTCTCACAGCAAAGAGGAGCTGACCCACTGGAACTCAGCTTAGGAAACCCAGGGTTCTCTGTGGGCATGAGCTCCTCTCCAGGCAGAGCTATTGAGAATGATTTTGTCTGATGACAGTGGCCATGCACTTTTGTGGCAGAAGCCCCAAGGAGTATAGTATGGATGGATGAAGTCTTTCTCCACACCTGCTGGGGCATGACCAGTGGTACCCCACTCAGGACACTGAAGTAAGAAAAAGTCGCACTGAGGGGCAAGGACAGCTCAGATGTGGTCTGGCTCCTGACCCTACAAACCTAGTTCCCAGTCCCCATTAGACCCTGTACCCCAGATGTCAGTCAGGCCTGCTTTTTCACTTGAAAGGATACAAGCAGCAGTATTACTAAGTCATTCGCCACCCACGTGATGCAGGAGCAAGACTTACATTCATAAAAAGTATAGGTATAGCACATCCACACACTGATCCATCCACATAGAAGGCTGGATCACATCTCAACACAAGAGCAAGGGACTGAGACAACCATCAGAATGAATTCTATCTTCAAAACACACTTTTGAGGAAATGCCTGCTCCACTGTTAATCTCATTTCTGCACCTCCAGATTTAACTTTTGAAACTCAGAACCTTATAGAGACGTGTCTAGTTCCAGTCCAGCAGATTTTATCTATCAGTTCCCACACTTCATTGTGTCAAAATCCCTCTGAAGTTCCCCCATCCGCTTTTTGTTTATTCTGTCCTCTAAGTTTCATGTCAACAGAAAACACACCAGCTGTGAAATTAGAGTGCGGACTGAACACCAACGCACACCACTTGGTGAGCAGGGTGGACTCCCTACCCAGACCTCAGAGCCACTGCTCTGGCCCCTTTTCCAAAGCTCACCCTTGAGATTTAAGTTTTCCCAGAATTAACTTCCACACACAGACAAGCTTGTTTGGAATTTTCCATCAAAACCTACTCACCTGTTTTGCTTTGCAAGATTGAGATAGGACTCGCCAACCGTGGAAGGCAAAATGTTTGCACCTGGCTCCTGACAGCTAAGAAGACTGTCAAACCAAAGAGGGGTCCAGAGTCCAGGCAGGAAAAGGAGCTCAAAGGCAGCTCTGGAAACCACTGGGAATGACTCTATTTTACCTTCCGATGAAAATCTTTGCAGAAGTATGTCAAACTGATTAAAATAGAAATGTGCTTTCACTCTGGTGCTGCAGAAGGACAGACAGTGGGTTGTGACACTCTGACAGTCTTCACAGGAGGCAACACAAGTGCATACAGTCTCCCATCCTCATGCCACGCTGTGCATGGGGCATGTTTAGCTCTACTACCAATTCTCAATCACTGACAGGTGCTAAAGGTCACTTGCTGCTTGGGGACTTGCAGAGGTTCCAGAGGGTTAAAGGTCCATCTGAGACCCAAACATCTGTGTTCCTTGTTTATCTAAAACAGGGCACTTTCCCCAGGGTACCTGTGATCTTTGGCCCCAGTAATCATCATGACTTTCTCAGATGACTATCACTCATAATCATTACCCTTGTCAATGGCCTGTGACCTTCACTTTAGCTGATTCCCAGAGATATTACCCATGACTTTCACCATTGCTTACTCCCACGAACATTGACAACAACCACTGCCCAGGACAATTGCCTGCAACCTTGACATAACCCAATGTGGAAGACTGTTGCCTTTGACCCATCATCATCTATAGCTTCTACCATGACTGTCTTGATTGTCTCCCCATGATCATGCCATGTCTTAGACCCTCATCATAGCCTTCTCCATGGCCATCACAATGACTATATCCAATGACTACATGGTATATCTATGGGACTATTGAAGTTCAGAGAGTGTGATGAGAGAAAACAGGAGCCAGGAAAGCATCCACTTTAAATAATGGATGCCATTATTTCTCCTAAAAGAGGTTGACAGACCCCCCAAATATGCAGTGGCAAATAAGAGAATGTCCTTAAAACTGTTTCTTTTCTGTGCCCTGGCAGAGCCCAAACACTCCATGCATGCCTCAGAATATGACCCATGGCAAAGAGTATGTCAACCATGGACTAGCTGTCACCCCTGAGATGTGTATCCACCTCCCATCTAGGGCATCAGGCTAATCATGAAAGAAAACAGGGTGAGGTGTTTTGGAAGATTTGCTTCAGTTTATCATAAAAGTCAAATATCTGAACATTTCACCTTAAGCAAACTAGATTTAATTCACAATATATGAATTTTCAAAGAAATGCCTCTTATTAATTTGTGAGCTATATCTGGCCAAGAACTAGGAAGAAATGAGGCCATGTATTTAAATATCTACTTTATTCATTAAAATAATTGACAATGATTGGGATGAATATTATATACTTTGCCTTTTTAATAGAGATTCATTTTTTAGTAACTTCATAGTAGAGCAATTTTCAGTACTTAGAAAACATTAATTTTGGGTTTTAGATTTATCTTTTTAATTTTAATGTATTTTGTGTATGTGAGTGTTTTACCTGTGTGTATGCCTGTGTGCACATGTGTATGCACCTGTGCAGTGCCTATGGAGACCAGAAGAGGTCATTAGGTTCCCTGGAACTGGGATCACAGGTGTTTGTGCCATGTAAGTGCTGGGAATCAAGCCCAAGTCTTCTGGAAGAGCAGACATTTCTCTTAACCACCAAGTTATCTCTCCAGCCTGGGTTTCATATTTCAACTCCTGCTTTAGCTGCACATTAAATCCCCTTCAAGGGACCAGATCCCTCTTTCCTCTGGTCTTCTCACTTTGCCTGGAGTGGCTGGCAGAGAATCTTCAGTGCCCTCAGCAGGGCTTCCCAAACCTCTACCCATGTGCCACACTGAAGAACAGCATGATGAGGTTCCTCACCTGTGGCTACC
>CABHPQ010168910.1:0-18076 GCA_902168405.1 Peromyscus aztecus
TACTGATTTCTTTTTAAAGTCATGATTACCTTTATTTTGTGTGCATTGTGTAAGGCAGAGACAGTTCGTGGAGTCAGTTCTCTGCCTTCACCATGTAGATTCTGGGAATCAAACTCAAGGTTGTCAGGCTTGGCAGCCAGTGCCTTTGTGGCTAAGCCATGTCATCGGTCCCTATCATGTCTCTTTGGTGAGCCTCATGGTGCTGTTTAGGATTCTTTTTGAAATAGGATGGCTGGGCCAGGATATTTTTGATTCTTCTAATTCTGTGGAGTTCTTCTATGTCACGTATGTCTCCTGGTTTTGTTTTGTTCTGTTGGCCAACTTGACACAAGCTAGAGTCTCCCGGGAAGAGAGAATCTGAGTTGAGTGAGGCATTACCTCTGTCGGGTTGCCTGTAGGCAAATCTGTGGGGTAGTTTCTTGATAAATGATTGATGTGGGAAGGTCTAGCCCACTGCAGGCAGGGCCAGCCTGGGCAAGTGGTCCTGGGTCGTATGGGAAAGCAGGCTTAGCAGGCCATGGCAAGCAAGCCAGGGAGCAGTGTTGCTACTCACTGCCTTTGCCTCTGCTCCTTGAGTTTCTGCCCTGACTTCTCACAGTCGATGGACTGTGGTCAACTGCATGAGCCAAACAAACCCTTTTCTCAGCAACAACAGAGGCCTAACTAGGACATTGGCTAAAATGATACTTCCTTCACGGTTCTTAACACCAGATTGAGAGTCGCTGAAACCAGAGAGCTTCCAAAAGGACGAGAGTGAGAGAGATGGGTTTGTTCCTGGAAAGTCGTATACACTGTTCTCAGTGCTGTGGACCCTGGCGTGATTTCTGCTTTCTTTGTGCCCACACAGCTTCCATAAGGCAGTCTCAGGAGGAACCTGCAGACATTCGCCCTGAGATACGGATTGCACAGGAGCTTCGGCGGATTGGAGACGAGTTCAATGAATCTTACACGAGGAGGGTAAGGACCCCTTCCCACCCCCCCAAAAAAGGAGGCTGATGAACTACAGGCTACGTCATGTCTCTCCTCATTTCTGCTCCTGCTGCATCTGAGTGCTTGCCTTTAATTAAGATACAGTGAGAAGCTGCAAGAGGTATTTTATATATGAGAGACCTCAGCATGTTAGTGCTTAAAATTCTTTTAAAAGGTCATCTATATACATTTTGAAATAGTCCCCGTAAGTATGGAGCACATAGTTTTCAGTTCATGCATGGTGCTTCTCCGTGTAGGTAGAGTTGTTAAATTCTACAGTGTCACTCAGCCAGGACTCCCAGCAAGGGGTGCTGAGGACATTTCACATTTCGTTATTGAAATGTATTAGGAGGCCAGGAATCAATAGCTTATGATGTGAACCTAGTCAAGGTTAATAAGGATAGCTGTCTGCTTCCTAGATTTCTCAGGTATGTTCTTGATTTAATAATAATAATAATAATAATAATAAACAACTTAGTTCATCTTCTAGCAGCAGGATGTTTAAAAACAGTTTTGATGCTTTCCTGATGAAATGAGGACGTTTGTCTGTTTGGTACCCCACTTCCCATGGAATCCACTTTTGAGGGTATAGGCTTTGCTTCTGAGGTGCAGGGTGACTGTGAGTGGGGTGACCAGTTACTTAGCAAAGTGTCCTGAGGTAACTTTGGCTCCTTCTCATTCATTCAAGTGAAACCTCTCTTCTCTCTGGAGAGGTGCCAGGCCTAGGACCCTGAGATGTTTCTGTCTTTACATAGACATCTCCTGTGTAGTCAGTTGGTCCAAAGTAAGTGAATGTTCCCCCATGAATTGCTTGGGGTCTTCTTTTCTGCCTGCAGAGCTGCTCAGACTTTCCTCAGGCACACAGGGACACCACCACTAACTACCACCACCCTAACCCTTCCCACCCCCACTGAGGGGTCTCTTTTTCTTCTAAGTAGCAAATCTGTTAGGGAGTCCTGGACCTTGAAAATAATTTCTGTCCCCCTTCCTGCTTTTCCGTGGGGTGTGTTGAGGGATGTGTGTGTGTGTGTGTGTGTGTGTGTGTGTGTGTGTGTGTGCGCGTGCGCTATGGTCATGCTTCTGTCGTTAAATGGGAACTGTCATGTTGATGAATGGACTGAGGAATTTTTCGAGATACTGTGTTTAGCTGGCACAAGCTTGGCGTCTGCCCCCTGACGTGGATCACTTCACAGAATATAAATTCCTTCTTAGTCTAGATCCACAATGGCAATCTTTTGGGAAGATTGTTTGATTTCATAATTTACCGTTACAGTTATATTCACTAATCCCTCTGCGTCGGATTCTCTAAAGAGGTTTCTGTGGTGACTGAACTTGTTGACTGTATGAGGCTGTGGTGTGTTCAGGAGCCTGGTCCTCCTGTTGAGGGCAGGGGTAGGGAGCATGAGGCTGTTCAGGAGAGAGGGGAACTACATTTTAGTCTTGGACTGCAGTTGGGTCCAGAGTCCAGGAGGACATACTGTCTTAGCTTGGTTTTTATTGCTGTGAAGAGAGACCATGACCATGGCAACTCTTACAAATGAAAACATTGAATTAAGGGGGCTTGCTTACAGTTTCAGAGGTTCCGTCCATTATCATCATGGCAGGAAACATGGCAGCACGCAGGCAGACGTGGTGCTGGGGCTGAGAGTCCTACGTCTTGACTCAGAGGCAACAGAAAGTCAACTGACTGTCACACTGAGGGAAGCTTGAGCAAAAGAGACCTCAAAGCCCACCCCCACAGTGACACACTTCCTCCAACAAGGCCACACCTCCTAATAGTGCCACTCCAGTTGGGGGCCATTTTCTTTCAAACCACCACCCATGCCATTTCTGATGAGCATAGAGACATCTAAGTCTAGATAGGATCTGGCTGTGATGCTGCCCCTGTACTGGAACATCGTAGATGCATGCCCTTGGGGCTGGATCTGGTGGGTGGAGATGCCTCAGGAGAGACGCGGCTGTGGGCAGGTCTTTGTGCTGCTGGGACTTGTACACTGAGATGAGCTGGCACACCACCCCACTCTTGGGTTGTATCAAAGCCTTTGTCTGCAGAACCAGGCGTCTGATGGATAGTTTGTACAAGTTTCACTTCAAACCATAGGGTATGGACAGAGGACTGGGAGGTCCTCCCAGGTGAGCCTGCTTGCTGCAGCTCCCTGGGGACTGTGAGTGGTTAAGGATTGTCCAAGGGAGGGAGAGCTAGTGAGTGCAGTCACATGCTATGGCTGGCCCCTCAGGGAGGGCATCCCGGTGATGAATGGTTCAAGTTCTGTGCTGGTGAGATATGGACCGTCCCAGATTCTTCACTCACACAGCTGGCCTGGTAGAGAATGAGACCAGGGCTGTGTGTGGTCTGCCTCCCGCTTCCCTGCCAATGTTATTTTATAGTTTCATGTTTAATTATGATTTTGGTGAGGTCCCCATTTTTTTTTTTTTTTTAATGAGATGTGACATTGTTATTTCCCATCCTTTTAACACAGTCAATGTAAATAAACATCATTGTACTATTTTGCAAGATTTTATACTTTATTTTATATATCTTTGTGTGTGTGTGTGTGTGTGTGTGTGTGTGTGTGTGTGTGTGTGTGTCTATAACACACCTTGTGGGCCACTGTGCTTGTGTAGAGGTCAGAGAACAGAGAACAACTTTTGGGAGTTAGTTCTCTGCTTCAAACTAGCAGGTCTGCAAGCTTCTGGACAATTCTTCTTTTGCCTCCCATCTCTCCAGTCCTGGGGTTACAGGTACACATACCATCACTTCCAGTGTTTTTATGTGGGTGGCCGGGGTCTCACTCGGACTATGACGCTTCTGTGACAAGTACTTTCACTAGCTGAGCCATCTTGCCAACCCTTAGCATATCTTACCCCATGCTGAAGTGCAGTCACTCATAAAGGGCTTTGTAGCTTTCTTAGTTGGCTGTTAGGGAAGGGATAGGTTCTAGGCTAGACCATAATTCCTCTACAGTGAAGGCAGATCTTCTCCAAATGGCCGGTGACAGCAGCCAGTTCAAAATGTCAAACTCAGGACATTGACACAGTGACCTCAAAAGCCGCAGCCACCAGTCTTGCTGGTTAGAAGAGCAGCCCATTGTCTGTTATCACAGCCATGGTCCATTGTTGAACACCGGGGACAGGAAGCCAGGCAGGAAGTGGGAGAATAATGACTTCAGAGGAACAGTTGCTGAGCCGCTGCCCATCCCTCACCTACTTGAGAGGATGCACCGAAGCTTCTACAATTTAGTGTCTGCATCGGGGCAGTTACCTTCTCTCTGGTGTTAGTTAGCTTTTATTGCTACCAACCCTACAAAGCCTGGCAGGATATCTTCCCAAGTTACCGGTTAGGGGACTAGAGATCCCATTGTGTAGCTGTTGTATGTTGAGTACATTTAAGAACAGTGGGGCGGTGTGAGGTGGGGCTGTGGAGGCTGAACCCCTGTAAGCAGAGAAGGGAACATCATGGAGAGGAGGGGTGCAAACCAGTGGAACAGGGCATGTGCTGCGAGAATGTGTCTTCTCTATAGGACAGGGAAGCTGCCCTGTGAGATCTCAATATGGTCACCTAAACAAGACCTGAGCAAGGACAACCCTGCTTGACATGCCAGTGTGGATGGGGAACTCTCACAAGACCCCTCCCCTATTAATACTGCAGTGTGTGCTTCCTGAGAGTAAGAACATCTCGGCCACATGCAACAGTCATGATCACCAATGGATAGTGACCCCATGCTGTCTTGGGACTGTAGACTTTAACTTCTCATCTGTCCCAAAATGACAGACAGGGGGCAGACACTGATCCAAGCCCCAGTGTAGACACATGCGTTGAATTAAGACACTAAGGTGCACTTCCGGCTCTGTTAAGCACCTCTGTCTTTGGAGAGGCGACACTTTTGGAGGGCCCAAGACAGTTTGAGCTTATAGATTCCCTGTATTTCTTTTACCTGGTGCTTCCACGGGATGACAGTTGGGTTTTGTGTTTCTGTAGGAATACTGCAGAGGCAAGTTGTCCTTGGTTCCTTTCCCTGGAAGGTGTATGGTGGTCCTCTGGTGCTGATAATGTAGGGCCATGGTGGTGTCTTCTGCTGTGGAGCTGGTGCTTCTCCAAGAGCTCAGGAGGGAAGGGACAAAGCCTCACTGGGGAGGGGCAAGGCCTCCTGAAAGATGGTGCCTGATCAAGTTATAACCAGGTGGTGTACCAACCACTGCTAACCCTTGCTGTCCACTCTGCAGTGCGGTACTGTTTGGAAGACTCAGGAGGATGGCAAAGGCTTTGGGGGAAGCTGGACAGCACAGGGAGGCCAGTAGGTCCAGAGAGAAGCTCAGAGAACCTGATTGTCTGGAGGTCATGGGGAAAGCAAGCAGTCTGTGTTTACCTGAGTGGTGCCTGGGCACTGGGCCTTGCAGCCTGTGTTTGAAGCCTCTTCATCCTCATGAGGGGGTGTGTTGGTGTGAGACCACCCACTCCTCACTCATCTCCAGTAGCCATCATCAGTGCTGTCCACATGCCTTAGCTGTGGCTCCTCTACCCATACCTGGCCAGCTCATCTTTTGGAAGTGACATCAAGTGCAAGTCATATGGTCCCCAGCAGCTGTGAGCACTAATTCTGGAAATAAGATGTCTACTTATGGCCTTTTGGGCCATGGGCTGAGGTTGCTATAAAAGCCCCTCAGCCCCTCATAGAGTTGTTCTAGGAGTAACTAAACTCATTCTACAACCCATCCCAACCTTGAAGCTGGCATCCATGACACTCTGTGGCTTCTTTAGGATTTCAGTCAGATTGTCCACCCTGAGTCAGTATTCACAGAGAATGCTCTTGGTTAATGGGGACGTCCTGGCAGTGGACAGTCTAAAGCTAAGAGAGACCCTGCAGATGGGGCAATGAGCGAATGGAAACCCTCCCATCATCTGCTCACAAGAAAGAGTGCCTCTTGGGTTTACACTGCCTGCTTCCTCCTCAGCTCAACATGTGCAGGCATGAATTGACTGAAGTGTGTGTAGACAACAGCAGAGCCCCACACCAGTCACCGTGTAGCCGGAAAGGCGGCCCACAGATCAGTGTTGACAAAAACACAGGTCTCTGAAGTGTTGTGCACACGAGCATTTGTGTGTTTTAAATGTGAAGCCCGTGTCTCTCCCTCCTAAGAAAGGGAAGCCACTGTGCTGTCTGCATCCAAGCTTTTAGAAACGAAGGTGGCTCCTATAAATCACCAGCAAGGGAGAGGCCTAAATTATAGCTTGCTTGGATGAAACCAACCAGAGATGTATGGCCTTGGGCCACGTTCTCCAGAGGCCTTCATTAATTGAAAACTGAAGTTTAACAAGATAAGCTGCTTTCTTAGACTGTTGTGAAAAGCACCATTAAAGACCTGAATATCAAATGTGAAATCCACACTCGGGCCTGACTCACAGAAGGATGGGTCTCGTCTCTTCACACGTTAGTCACAGGAATTTATAGATGACCAGGTCTCTTGTAGCAAAAGCAGTCGCTAGGTTAGGTGAACTGGTACCTGCCATTGTCGGAGACACAGTTACATGTGTTTCCCTTGCAGTTGGAGGAAGCAGTTTGGCATTTTGGTTTCGGGCTTTGTTCACACACCTGACCTGGCCCACACTGTTTCTGTTCAATGACTAGAGGTGGCGAACGCTTCAGTCTCTCCTCTGAGGCAAGTGGAGGGAGTTTGTGTTAGATTCGCTCCATAGTCTTGTGCAGCTTTTCCGAGTAAGAAACTGCGGGGGACAGCTGGGCTCATTATCAAATGCACCCCACCAAGAGGCGTGGATCCACTCTAGTGTTGGCTAGCCCACGTTGCGTGCTCGAGAATCTGGGTGCCATTATCACTCCGTTCTCTGTCACGTTGAGTACTGCCAGGAACCCTGTCCACCTGGCTGCCTTTAGAGGCTCTGGACGTGCTTTTGAAGCAAGTGCGCTCGAGCCTAGAGGCCCAGGCTGCATCTGTCCGGGTGTACGCAAATAGGAGAGGAGATCGGGGCACTGAGGTGTGTTCGAATGGCTGGCTGGGTGCTGGGCTAGACATCTTGTGTTGATCTACGCCACGTGTGAGGATTCCGGCAGGTGCTACATCTGCAGGGCTACCCGACAGTTGTGGGACAGCGAGCCATGAGCGTGTAACTAAGAGGAGGCGCAGGTGCCTGGAGGGGAACTTCAGGCAGGTTTACGGGGTAATTTTTTTTTTAATCTCTGGAGGAGGAAATGAAGATGCGAAGAAAGGAAGGTTTGGCCCTTCTGCAGACACATAAAAATAATAAGCCTGTTGCATCATCCCTTGCTAGACTTCACCTCGCTGAACCAAAGCAGGAGGTTTGGGTTGTGGTTAGAGTGTGTTACATCCCACTTAGCATTTCAGAACAGCATGTTCCTGCTCTGAATTGAGTATGTTGTCCCTTGTATCTCTCCCAGGAGACATAATACCCATCTTGAACCCTGTTTGGCCATAGACCAGGACCCAGCACCAGTTCTGAGGCCTGCCTGGCGGGATCCCCATCAAAGTAGAAGTGTGTGTCATACTGCCAGAATGGCTAGGCAGGTAGCCCCCACTGTGAGTAAACCCGTGAAGTGGTTTCTGTGTCCCCATACAAGACCTTCACTTTTAACAGTTTCTGTTGTATGATACGTAGAAGGAGACAGAATACAAGTTTGGTTTGTGAAAATGTTTGCAGCCTGTATGTGACTTTCAAGCCAGTGCAGCCATGATAGATCTCTGACAGACAGCCCTGCTTGCTTTCAGAGCTGGGGGTGGGAGCACATTTCTTCCTCTCATGTCCAGAGGCCTCCCATCACATCCTAAGGTGCCTCTTGTGCCTTTTCTTCAACCGTTGTGATCACTAAGCTATCACACTCAAGCTGTTTAAATACCCTTGTTCCCTTGGTGACAGATAGAAAGTGAGTGTGGTCTTTAGGCAGCAGTCATCTGGCCTGAAGGCAGCAATGGCCATTGAACCAGCAGGGAAATCTCAGCAGATTTATTTGTTTATCTTTTACTTATGTGTATGTGTGCATGAGTTTATGTGCATCATATACGTACAGATGCCCTCAGTGGACAGAGGGCATTAGAGCCCCCGTAACTAGACTTAGGGGCAGTTATGAGCCATCTGATGAGGATGAACCCAGGTCCACAAGAAGAGCGATAAGTGCTCTTAACCACTGAGCCATCTTTCCAGCCCCAAAACCTGTTACCTTGACTGCCAGGAAACATGACTTGAAGTGTGGTTATGTCGCCACAGATCTCACCCCTAGGTCTCACCGGACCCCCTCCTTGCTGTGATTTTTAATCTGCATCAGCCTCTAATTGTATTGTGATGTGGCTGTCACTGTGAGCCTCCTCAAGTCTGCCGTCTGCCTGGGGTTATGCTAAGTGTGGGCTCTGCCGTGGAGACTGGCATTGGTACCCTACTCTAGCAAAAGTCTGAGCTGAGGTGCTGCAGTCACTCGGAGGGGAGGTCTCTAGTCCCACTCCAGAGCCCACTCTGAAATCCCTCTTGAGCCGAAAGGAAGGCGACCTCGAGCAATGAAAGGCCCTGCTTGGAGGCAAAGATGTGTTGATTCCAGAGTCACCTCTGAACTTGCCCCATCTCTGGCATGCCGGTATCCACATCATCCACAGTATCCGCACCCTCGCTCTCCATTCTGGGAACTTGAATGTGTGGTCCTAGGTGACGCGTGTCTTCTAGGAAGGTGTGGGATCCAAGGTGTGTGTCCTGGCCCTGCCACCTCTTTGCCCTGCTCCTTCCAGCCAGGTGCTGCTTGAGGAGAGCCACGCTGGCCCCGTGGGGTTGTTTTGGAGGCTTGAACACCTGCCGTTAGTTATTTCATTTAGCAGTGGCAATGAGTGATCCTTCTGTCCCCAGGCCTGTCCCAGCACCTTGGCGGGGGCCTGCTTGTCTCGGACGCCCCTTCACCCAACTGCATCAGTGTGCTAGACCTCCCGAGCATCTTTGTGACTTAGTCTCAAACAGTTGCTAAACTTTCACCTAAGAAGTGTTTTCACTTAAACGGGACATAAAGGACTGAGAACGACCATTCAGGAGGATGGGTGAAAAGTTCACCAGAGCTGCAGTAGCGGGGCCGCAGATGGGGTGCTGTAAACAACAGAAGTTAGCTACTCTGCAGTTCTGGGGGGGCCACAAGTCCAGCATCAGTCTCAGCAGCACTGGTGTCTTCACACAGCCGTCTCTGGCCTGTCTGTCTCTGGCCTGTTCGTACCGGGTCCTCCACGCTGGCTCTGTCCCTTGGCCGCTGTATTCACACCTTGCCCCACCCGCCCAAACCGGTGAGTTCATCTTATTCACCTTGCTGAAGGCCCTGTCTCCACAGACAGCCACATTCTGAGGTACTGGGGCCAGGAGTGCAGCCTGAGAATTTGGGGCACACTGTGGCCCCTCTCGAAGGGTTGCCAGGAGGGAGGCGGGGCTTCTTTCCCTATTGTGCTTTCTTCTCGGCATCAAGCGGTTGTAATCAGGAAAAAGCGTTCTGTTTTGTACCGGGCGGCCTAGGTGTGGCCCTGAACTGTAGACCCTGAGTACACAGATGCTCCTGGGAGTGCCTGAGTGTGAGTCACTGATGCAGACCCGCTGGACACGAGCCAGAAGGGGGGCTCTGCCAAGAGCTGCGGGCCCGGGAAGGAAGATCTGATGCCCTTGCTCCTTTGCATGTTCTCTCGTCTTTCTAGTTCTAACTAAGTTGTGAGGGGCCTTGCCGCATGTAGGTGGCTTCTCCCCCGTACACTGACTCCCACTGCAGATGATGGTCATTTTCAGGCCTGACTTTCCACCCTGGACATGTTGTCCTAGCCAGGTGCTCTCTTGTGGGTGTGGGTGGCGGGGACGGGGCGGGGAGAGACGAGTAGGTTTGCAGGATCTTTTCAGCTCTCCTGACCCTTAAACCAGAAGAAAACTGAAGCTCAGGCTCACCCTTGGGTGCCCATGCACGTGTCACAAAGAGTTCCTTCTCGAGAGCCTGTGTTCTAAGTGTCAAATCCTGGCTTCTTGTCTTCATTCAGCCCCAGCTCTCACATTAGCAGCGCCCCCCCCACCCCCCCCCTCCCCCAGCACCACCACCACCTCCCACCCCCCCCACCCCCCTCCCCCCAACCCCCCCACCCCTACGGCTCAGACTAAGGCACACCTGCAGCAGCCTACAGCAGCCTCACTGCTGAATCTGACCTAAGTCAGAGCCACCCATCCTCCAGCTGTTTTCTGTTGTGTGGGCCACATGTGCGGGGAGGAGCAGCTCCAGCCACTGTGCCAGCTGTCAAGGGATTTCTGGGCTGGCACTGTGCTCTGAATCAGTACTAATGGCTTCCTCCGTTGAACGTTGTCCAAAAGCAATTGTTCACTGGCTAAAGGCGCGTGCCTTGCTGTCACACCACGGCCCCGAGAGGGCGGCACCCCACCACCACCACCGCCGCCGCCACTGGGGACTGGGTCTCCCCTTTGCCAAAATTACCTGCATTCCCAGAACTGTGCCACCTGACACGACTGTATGTGTCCTTTGTACAAGTCTTCCCGTTAACCTTGACCACAGCCACCACTGTCCGCCTGTCGTCCTCAAATGGTTAGCCAGTCAGGGTCTCCCCAGATGCTGCCAGGACTAGAATTTGCAGCTTACCAAGTGCGAGCAGTTGAGGCCCATCCCTTGGGTGGCCCACTCATTCCTGGTGTGTCGACTGTAGATACCCAGCCATCCCCATTGTGTGCTTACTCAGAGGGCCTCCTTGACACTAGGTCTGTTTAAGCCTTCTCACCTTGGATTGATGGCTTAGTCAATTGTAGCACTGGCTTTCTTCATTTTAGTGAGTTGCGGTTCTAGTTTGAATAAGTCTCTCTCAGCCTATTAATATTCATCTTCACCAAAATGAACCTTCCCCTGAGTTATTCTCACACAAAAGGAGCAAAGTAATTTTGAAAGTTAAATCAAAACAAAGCAGTCTTGTGTGGAGGACTGATAAAATCGCAGCCTGTGGTCACGGGAGCTCCTCCACAGGAATCGCTGACATAAAGCTGATTTCCTCCCATCTTGTTATGGAAAGAAAAGGGGAAATGCCCTGGCCCCTTGAGCTTGAGAGCTGTGTAAACAGTGGGGAGAGGGGCGCTCCCCTGCAGCTGGTGTCTGCTGGGACCTTTGGAGTCTGAGAGGGGACAGACAGCCCCAGTGTGATTCATGGTCATTCCCAGACAGTCCTTAGGAGCACTTCCCACCAGAGTGGAGGGGGTGGGGTGCCAGGGGTGGCCACGCAGCCAGGTCCTGTTTGTGGGTTAGTCATTAAGGAAACGACCAGGGCCTGCTTCAGACTTGAATTTGAACCAGGTTGTAGCTGATGGCATTGAGGCAAGTGTATTGTTCCCTCACCTTATGTTCTCCAGTGAGATGAATTAGATCCCAGATGTGGACACTCTGGAAGGATGCGAGGGAGTCTGAACTCTTCACGTAGATAAATCCGAGGCTTCCTTCTGAACAGTCTTCAAATTGTAACAAACCTAAATAATTCACAAGCAGTGAGGCTTTGCTTTTAATTGCCCTTTCCTTCCCAGGCCTGATGTGGGACCGCGGCTGAGGCGGGGTTGACTCAGCCCCCTGTCTGCCACAGTGGGCAACCCCTCCCTCTGGGTCACTGTTTATCCTGCAACCAGAGGCCCATCACTCTTCCACTTTATTTATCTTCTTGGGGCAAATTACTCCCTCCCCCCACCCAAATCACTGCTTTCTCAAGTCAACTATAGCTACCGGAATCCACCTTTGAGGGAGTCTGAGCATGTCTGAATATCAGTGAATGTGGTGGGTAGTAAAGAAACCCAAGTCCATCCCCTGTTTTCCTCGGCCCCTCCTCTCTGCCCGACCACTTGTCCCGAGACACCAACAGCAGTGACCTGGCCTGGCTCTTGTCCAGCACCCACGGGAAGGTTTATAGTTCCAAGATACCTTTGGAGTAGTTTGATGGTCGTCTATTCGCTTTATTTTCTCAGTGATGGACAATCCGTTTGGTACGCTTGTACTCTATGATGTCGCATCCTCATCCCGGCAGGGCGGATGGGACTGAGTTCCTCTGCAATTCAGATGGGAGGTACCCCTTGCTTTAAGGGTGCCGTCTCCAGAGTACTAGGGAGTAACAAAGAACTCTGCTTGTATTGTTGCAGGCTGAAGACCACCCTCACCACCCTCAAATGGTTATCTTACAACTGTTACGTTTCTTCATCCGTCTAGTGTGGAGAAGGCATTGACAGGATCTCCATGCAGCCAAGGATAAATGTGGACATTGCTCTTGTTCAGACCGCCAGAACCCCAGCACTTCAGTCTCCTGGTGCCGGGAAGATGCAGCCGCCGGTGGCTCTGTCCCAGAGAGGTGCTGAGGGCGGACGACACACTGGACACACTGCACTGTGTCGCCGTGAACTTAACCTTTCTGTTCCTCACCACATGGCAGAATTTCCAACAGACGTTTGTTGTGAATGTAAACGAGGGAGGGCTCTTCTCTTTTTAATGTACAGATTCTGGGTCTTTTGGCATAGAGTCAAATGCAAGAAAGGTGTTTACATGTGGTGTGTTCATGTGTTTCTTAAACCCACTTTCTTCGATAACTGTTTGGGTTGGGGGGGCTGTTTGTTTTTGTTTTTTCAGAAAGGAAATGAAAACTTTTTAGCCAACTTGTGGATGATTTTTTATACTAAGATTCTAAGAACCTGACTCCAATTCTCAGAGGATTATGTAAGCCTGCAGTGGGAACTGAGCCAGCTGATTTATAAGGCTGCCTTAGTTTATTTTTAGAGATTACTGTACAGAATTTTTAAACAGGGAGAGTATGGTGCTGCCCTCTCTCCTTTGCCATGACTTCCTTGAGTTTCTTTTTTAATTATTGCTACCAAAACAGTTCTTACGAAATGGAATGGATTCAAGTGGCAAAGGGTCTGTTTCGGTGTGCCATTCCCATTTTGTAAATACTTACCTCCTTAGCTCAGTTGCTTCTGTCTCAAAATTTCACACTTTTTGTGTTTTTCCTCATCTCCTCGTCCTCCTCAGTCTGTCTCCACACTGATGCACAGGTTTGGCCCAGGGTATTCTCATGATGCAATGTGTTTGGGTCAGCAAGGGCTAGGGGCTGCCCGGATTGTTCCCAGCTCCATCAATCAAGCTGACTCATGGGAAGGGCTCTTGAGCACCTCACTTCCTTGTGGTGGATTTGTTTGTCCCTTACATCTTGAGAGAATGCAGACTCACCCAACACTTAGGGAAGCTGTTAGCTCTTTGGGTTGCAGACTTTCCTGCAGGCATAGGCTCTGCTTTGCTGCATGTACCAGATGGGCCAGAGCCCACACTTTTCTTGGGGATTGGCCAGGTCATTTCGGGAGCAAGGGGCTCAGGGAGTCGTTTCCCACACTTCTTGGCATTTAGCCCTGCTCATGCCAGCTGGCCCATGATGCCTGAACTTCATCCCCATTCCTTTGAACCTACCTTGAAGTAGAGTCTGGCTCTGCTTCACCAGTTACCATACATACATAGGAAACCTCCGTTACACCAAGTGAAACATTCTCTTTGGTCTTCCAAAAGATGACTGACTACTTTGTTCTCCATTTTCCTAAGAGTTGGATCTTGTTGGGCCATCTGTGTCTGGGGTGGGGGGTGCTCTTTCTTGGTACCTACCCCTAAGGACCATGTGCACCAGAAGCCCACACATTGGTGGTCAGTCATTTCAAGAGCAGACGGGACTGGAGGTGTACAGCCTGGTGAAGGAGCTCTTCCCTAGCGTGTGCAGAGGCCCCGGGTTCCCTCCGCAGCACCTCCCAAAACAAACAGCACACATGTAGGCAGACAAGCAGGGAAGACAAAAAGGGACAGAGGAAAGAACACCGGAGGGGTGGGGGGAGACTGTGAGTCCTTGTGAAAACGTCAGTCATCAGGCAGCTTGCGGAGAGAAGTGCGTGCATTTCCAAGCAAGTCCGCAGTGCCAGCAACTGTGTTCGCTTTTGCCCTGTAGAGGGCCAGTGTTTTTATGTCCTGAAGTAGAGAAATCCATTCATTCCTACGTTCCTGTGTGTGTGTGTGTGTGTGTGTGTTGCCTATATGCTTTTCCTTCTAGATTGAGATCATTTGATTCCAAATATTCTTCCTTTTAAACCCACTTCTTTCCCAGCTTCCTTAGACTTTGAATAGTTTGAAAGCTGTGTTGGCGCTCACCTCGTTTCCTGATGTGTTGAGCCTAGTTGAGGGTTCCCTGTATGGCCCACTGTTATAAAGTGGTATTAAGAGTGCAGCCATGGTTCTGCTACACACACACACACACACACACACACACACACACACACACCAAAGACATACTTGGTTCTGGGCCACCCACCTCCTAGGACCTTCGTGCTCATGTGCTAGTCTCTCCGACTGGAGCACTTTACTGTTTCAGCCCCGTGGCTCTGTGGTACCTCCTGGGCAGGTGCAGCAGGCTCCCAGAGCCAGGTGCCAGTGGCATGTGTGACCCCTCAAACATGCTTACCTCTGGCCCATTGGCTTCAGCCTGGGGCTGACCATCAAAGCAGCTCATGGAGAAATAAAAGATTCTATGAATTGTAGAAGTATTCAAGGACAGGATGTGGCACCCAGACCTTAGACACGACTGGATGTCCCTGTACTGTATCTGTTTATTGAATTGCAAATTAGGAAATATGTCTGCCTACTGTGGGTAGACCCTTGTACTTAATTTTTATTTTATTATTGTTATCTCTCTGGGGTTTTTTTTTGTAGAACAAAAACTAGATCCCCCCAATCTCTCTCTCTCTCTCTCTCTCTCTCTCTCTCTCTCTCTCTCTCTCTCTCTCTCTGTGTGTGTGTGTGTGTGTGTGTGTGTGTGTGTGTGTGTGTATGTGTGTAAATATAATGCGGGTTTTGTGCCTTGACAGCCTCCCCACGTGAGGTTTGTGAGAAGGTGAAGTCCTGTGACTTCACCCCAAGATGCAATAAACACAAAATGACTTCCTGAGTGACTTCAGATTTCCTTCCTAGAAACGAGTTGATGAATTGGGGGTGGGGGGAAGCGCTGAAAAATCAATTTAAAATCACTTTTCATTAAAGTATGTAATGGATAATGTACACAACCTCTCCTGTTTCCTCTTAGTGTTGTATATATTTTGACTATTTATTAGATTAGGAAGTCATGTTTTATTCATCAACTGAGCCAAATGTCTGTGTGCAATTGTGTTTCCTTTACCTTTCTTTGTAAAATTTTGTACGGCATCAATGAGTGTAAAAAAAAAAAAAATCACTGTTTTTCTAAACTTCTCGGAATTAAGGATTGTAAATATCGTAGGTTCTTTTTCTGTGTGATGTGCTCTACTGTTTCAATGCTGTAACTTGTACAGATGTTGTATATTTATTTTCCGCTTATTTAATGTCTTACATTCTTGAAAGTGTTGACATCCCTGTCCCCCACGCCCCCGCCATCCCATGAATTGCTTCAGCTCCTGAGGTGGGGGTGGAGGGGGCGGTGACTGGGTCTGCTTTGGCTCCCGGCATTCAGTTCTTGGATTCTGCCACCTTTCTGATGAAATTAGTATTTTTGCTGCCCATGAGATACCCCAGGTGTGGTAGGCTGGAAGATTGGACTCTAAAAAAACACCCATCAGACCCATTTGTTGTAAAGCAGCTGGTTTCTGACAAGAACAGATTTACCAATAAGTTGGCCATGTCTTTAGAGAAGTATTATCAGCAGATGGGAAAGTTTGGCTTTTTTGTTTTTGTTTTGTTTTTTGATTGAAAGAATATCTTTGACAACCCAGTGTTGAGAGAAATACAATCCTGCCACCTCTTGAGGTGCTGCTGTGTGGCTGTCCTGGGTAGGAGGAAGGCGGGTGGGGCCTGTTTCTAGAGAATTTGCCAAGACCTCTTGTCTCACCAGGACACTTGCTGGCCGCTGTCCCCACCAGCTGTGTGCTTCTTCTGCTGAGGTGTGTGGACTGAAGCGAGGAGCTAAGCCATTCGCCCCCTTCCCCTGCTCACTGCGTTAGTCCAGCCTGCTTCTGCAGGCCTGTGCCCTCGCTCCAACTCTCCATTGCCCTCAAGAAGAGGTCAGAGTCCCCACTGGCCTGGGTGTCACAATGGAAAAGCTCACTGAAGCTCTAGGGGCATGGGACTTCATGTAGATGGCTCTGTTCTCCCTGCTGATCTGGCCTGGTGCCTGTGTGTGCAGACGATGTGTGTGCGGATCGTGTCCACACGTGTCGCCAAATCAGCGGGGACTCCCTCCCAAACAGCATTGCACGAAGCATCCTCAAGCTCCCAGCAAAGTACTTGACTGCATTTATTTGGGAATTTCGAAATTTAGCAGTTCAAATAGTTATCAATGTCTAGGTTCTTCGACCGCTGGTTACTGTATCCAAACGTGTCAGGTACCCTTTAGTAAATAGCACTGATCTCCGTGTATAGTGCCCCACCACTAACATGCCCAAGGACCCAGCGTATGTAGCATTTGTATTGCAGTTCCCCTGGCTTCCTTTATGTTTTGCACTGATGAATTTTGACAGGGTAATTGCCACTGTACTTGTGCAATACTGCTGTAAATAACTGCAGATTTTTTTTAAGAAACTCAATCTTTTATGTTCCTAATGAATTTTATATAAATAAAACTTGCAAGTAGCTTTTGTGAACTGTTTGATTTGTTTTCTTAAAAAAGGCCAACAACTGAGGGTAAGTGTAGTTATACACACCTGCCTCCTGTCAGTCAGAACACATTAGCTGTATGTAGTAGATCTTATAACTTCTTGCTTGAAAATGAGAGTCTGCGCGGTATAGTTAAAAGCAAACTATGTTGTACAGTTTTGAAGTGGATGGCGGAACATCCTGCCCACAGAGTCAGCCATGACTCAGTACTTGGGAGGAAGAGATAGATGAGGAGCAGACAGTTCTCTGGTCACATCACAGAAGAACTGCTAATCTCTGTGATTTGGGGTTATCTGCTGAGTGTACACTAGATTAGGAGTGAGCAAGAGACACTGAGGCATTTTGGGGGGAATACAAGTTGTAAGGTCCGTGTGATTGGATCTGACATTGGTGCTGGGAAAGTGCTGAACCGTTTTAAACCAGGGATCCATTCATGCTGTTAATTAAGCAAGCAGCATACAAATGGGGCTTTGTAAAATTCACCAACCTGTTGCAAAGCAGATTGTTTGGGCTACCACCCTCAATCCTCATCCAGGTAGGAGCCTGCATTTTTCCAGAGCCCTTTTCCTGCACTGGGGGTGTGGACATGTGCACTCATCTAGGCATTTTGCATAAATGCTGGTAACTATATCCATTACCTAGCAACCAGTCATAGATCTTTCTAGAATGATTCTGTTTCACCCTGACTACTGCACTGGTTGCCGAGAATGGTGCTCCGGGGCCTGGCTCACCAGCAGCAGCCACCAAGAGTGCTCACTCACCCTTGGAAGCTCATTCGGTGACATGCTAGTACCTGCCTGGTGTGTGAGGAGACAATGGCCTTCCTGGTCTAAATTAGACCCTTCTGTTCACAGTTCTGGCGACACCAGGCCCTGTCGGCATTGCCCTTTGATCTGAAGGGAGTGGTCTTAGTTTTAGGCATTTGTTTCATTTTCTTATTGATGATCAACTTGTGCATAATAATTCCTCAGTCTTGCTTCTTTTCTCTCTGCATTTTATTGGGAAATTTTTCAAGCACGTGAGAAAGTCCACAGGATTTGGCAGCATCCACATAACGTCCTAGCTCTGACTTGGAACATTTTGCTGTGGTGGTATGCAAGCATCTACTGACAATTTTTTTTCTTTTTGCATATTTCAAAGTAAGTCATAGTCATCAGGAAATGTCTTCCTAAATATTCAACTTACATGCCACTCATTTTTCTTATAATTATCATTCCTGATAAATTTTACATACAATCAACCACAGATTGGGGCTGAGGAGATGGTGCAGCAGTTGAGAATGCTTCCTGTTCCTGCAGAGGACCCTGGTTTATTTCCCAGCATCCATGACCAATAGCTCACAACCATCTGTAAATCCATTTACAAGGGATCTAATGTTCCATTCTGGCCTCAGGTTTCCCCCTCTGCCAAACACACACACACACACACACACACACACACACACACACACACACACA
>CABHPQ010168910.1:32050-61843 GCA_902168405.1 Peromyscus aztecus
CTGGCAGGGGTGTGGCTCATAGACCAATCAGAGGCTCCACCTCTCTCACTGTATCTTAGTCCCTTCGTCCTTGAGGACCACTATATCCTATCCAGTGGACTGTGCAACATGTAGTCCAAGCTTCTCTGGAGACCCCTCCCTTCAGATGTTCTATTCCTGTAGCCACCATGGGAGTCTTACCAGTGAAGCTACATCCCCAACACCTCTGCCCTCCTACCAGCCCTGCAGGATCCTGGCTAGCTCAGCTCCTCTATTTTGTTCTGCTTTTCTCTCAGGCCTTCCTCCTGCCTTCTCCTTTGGTCTGTCCGGCTTCTACTCCTCAGAATCTTTCTAAAGGGAATTCCCTCAGCCAGGCGGCCTTTGTTACAGCTCCTTGGCAAAATCCCAACTCCAGAGAGCCCCCCCTTCCACCTCTTCGTGCCTACACCGTAGCTTCTGTCTCTGGACAGATAATCACACCGGCAGGCTTGGTGCTTCTGCCCTGGGCTCTCCAGCTCAGCTCAGCCTGCACAGCGACCCTCAACACTGCCAAGCTGGGCTATAGATTCCATTGTTCTCTCCAGTCACCTCGCCTCCTGTGCCCAGAGCACCAGTTTGCTTTCCTGTCTCTGCCTCTGGGCCTTCTGCTCCGCCGACCCCTGCACTCTCCTCCTTCCACGCGAGCCCGCTACTTAACGAAGCTTTCATCTTCCTGACACCAACTTGGCCATCTCCTCGAGGCTGTGCCTCTCTCCTCCCTGCCTGGATGGCCGGAGGCCTCCCAGCTGGGCTCTGGAGTCAGTCATCCCACTCCCTGTGTGTCTCTGGCCTCTTGCTCAGTGCCCTTCTGTTTCTGGACAATTCCACTCAGCACCCAGCAGAGCTTCCTTCACAGTCCCTCTGGCACAGAGACTGCTGAGCTCCTCTCTGCCTTCAGAGTCACAGTTTTCAAAATAATCGGATTTGTTCCCATTGTGTCTATTTTCTTAACTCCTATGTATTCCTGGGTCTGCTGCAGCCTGGCTCAGCTCCCAACGCCTTTCCTGGAGGGCTTGGTCAAGGTTGCCAGTGACCCGTCTGGCTGGCTCTTGGACTTTATCCTCGGAGTCTGGACACACTCAGAGCATCTGTCAACAGACTCTCCCAGTTTACCTTCTACCCCCAATGGTCCTCTGTAACCCGCAACCCCCCTGTTTTTCAGACTCCTGAATGTGAGTGCTCCCTGGGTCCCCTGGACTTCTTGACTTCATTTCCCGGGTGGTTTCCCTCAGACCATGGATTTAAACTCTCAAGTCAGTGATCCCAAACCCATCCTGCCCTTTGAGCTTCCTTCCAATTGATCTGCAGATGCTACAGCCTTCCCTGGTTTCCTCCAGAGACCCCAGTCATCCCATAATGGCACATTCGGATTCTATTTTCCCCAGCAGTCCATTCCCTACAACAGTCGCCACCCCAGGAAGCTGACATGGCACCCTCCCCAGTTCACTCAAGTCCTTCTCCAGCAGTCCTCTCTCTCTTCATGGCATTGGAAATCTACGCCCTATGGTGGCCTGGAGGGCACAACCCCTTTCTCCATACTCTGCTTAAGAAACTGTCCCAGAGATCAGCAGTTTTCTCAGTTCCTACCCAAGTCCTTTCCATGTGAAGATCCTGGGGACACAGCCTGTCGCGCCCTAAATAAGCTTTCCTGTTCTTCACATAGGGCTGTTTTTCCTTACTGTCTCCCTCAGTTTTAAATGCCGTCTATTCAAAGTGATCATCACTAACCAGCTTTATCTAAAGTAAACCCTTTTTATATTCCTTATCTCAAACCTATTTTCTTTGTTTCTAATCTCACAAGCTTAAAATTGATTCTTCTTTTTTTTTTAAATCCCTTTAAAATTTGATTTGATCTTTGTTTTTGGCAAGAACAAATATATACGTATAAGAAATATAATACATATTTTCAAAATATATTTATACTGGCTGGCATCGTCTGATCGTGTTAAGCAGCTGCACATCTGTCTCAGATGTTAAAATCAATTTCTTTGCATGTCTGTTTCACTTGTTTTCATGTTGCTGTTGACCCAAGAAAGCTCAAGTCTTGCTTCACACGATACCCCTTCAGGAGGCAGAGTGGTGCCCGCCATAGTCTGTTGGGTACGAGAATGAATGAGTGAAGGACAGAGAGCAGGATTGGAACCACCTGTGGCTCATGTGGGTGCTGGCTCTCTCTCACGGCTCGAACAGCTTCCTGCAGAGGATGGAACACAGAACGGGAGTTGTTGAGAGTGGGTGCAGGCTATCTGAGAAGGCAAATGGTCAAGGAAGGCTTCCTGGAGAAAGAGGCTTGGAGCTGAACAGCTGCGAGTCTGTCCCCTTTCCTCTGCCGTCAGATCACCGCAGACCTTGTGCAGCTCAGCTCTGGTCATGATGGCCTGGCACTGGGTTCGAATTCATCTTGTTTCCCCTCCTGTGTCTGGCCTAGGGAAGAAAGAAGTCAGGCTCTTCCAGGACCCCTGTGGGCACTTTCTTTGGAACAGCTGCTTTGGATCACCTGCGCTTCCCACCCTGATCCAACTCCGCCACCCACATGCTCTGC
Source organism: Peromyscus aztecus (assembly GCA_902168405.1). Lineage (NCBI taxonomy): Eukaryota > Metazoa > Chordata > Mammalia > Rodentia > Cricetidae > Peromyscus > Peromyscus aztecus. The sequence goes on from CABHPQ010168910.1 coordinate 34,611, forward strand.
TCCCCCTACTCCATCTAGCCTCTAGCGACCCCCTCACCCCCACACACTCCATCTAGCTTCTTGGCCAGGTCTGTCTTCTTCCAGCCTTCCTTGGGGAGCCCTGCACTCCCTGATGCTCTTCCTCCCACTGCTGTCCCTGGCCTTTGCTCCCTGCCTGTTCCCACCTTCGTCCACACTCATCTGAATCAGGTTGACTGTGGTCCCAAACCCCAGTGGCCCAAGGCTCACAGTGACTGGTGTGTGTGAACCGGGAGGGGAACAGGGTCTAGTACTCTTCAGGCACCACGGCTTTTCCCATGGTCTCCATCGGAGGACACAGGCTGGTGGAGCCTCTGCTGTCTGGAGCGTTGCCAGGCACCACGGTGGGAGGGAAGAACGAGGAGAATTATGAGTCAGCTCTTACCAGCACGTATCCGGAAATACTTCATGTCTCTTTCCCTCTCATTTTCTGGGTCTGTGGGCTTTTCTGGGCGAGGGGAGGTAGGAGCAGTGAGTAGTGCATGATGCTCAGGCGCAGAAGCCCGTTAGCATCCCAGGGCTTCCACCCTAAGCCGAATGCTCTCAGAGGGTGGGCACTGTCTTCTCCATGCCCAGCTTGTAAGTTGTGCAAAGATGTGGAACGAACATGAACCCCTCTTCTGGGCTGGGATGCTCCCTTCCATTCCAGTGGCTTCTAACACACACACTGGTTGTCAGTGATTTTTGAGGACTTTGGCTCAAGAGAGTACCGGCAAAGTTTTGGAAAAAGTGTCCATTAGTTGACCTCATTTTATCCTGTGCGTTTTAGCCACAAACTCTATTCTTTTCCTTTCCGGGTGTGTTCCCCTCCCCCACCTCCTACTCCCACCCAGCTCTCTAGACCGTGAGTTGGTTGGGCCTAAAGCTATAGGAGAGGTTTCTGAGAAGTTCTCTGCCCCTCCTGAGCATTGGAACCTCAGTCGTCCTGTGTTGAGCCCTTCCCAAAGGCCAGCACTGGGGTCAGTGTTTAATCGCTTTTCATGACTACTTGTCACAAGCCAGCTGGTAAGGAGACAATTGTCCTTAAGCCACTTTTATGGAGACGAGGAAACTGAAGTTCAAAGAGGATTTAAAACCTCCCAGCTGGTGGGTCGGACCTTTGGGCATTTCCCTAGTCTGTGACAGGCGCACCTGCCTCCTGACTGGCTGGCTCCACTGCTGAAAGGGTGAGCCGGTGAAGGTCAACCCTGGAGCCAGCTGCCAGCTTGCCTGGGAACTAAGTGTTCTGTGTGGGGGTTGAAGTGCATAGATAATGGTGGAATTTACCTCTCAAGATGGCAGGACCAAGTGTGACTTTGTTTGATAAGCTTGGATTTTATGTCTTCAGAAGCAAACAAACAAACCATCAAGTGGCGGTATGCTGGCCGGCGTCCCAGGAGCCTGCCCCAGAAGGAGAGGCTTGGACTCCACCCTAGAGAGAGCCAGGGCTACGGGGTGGGGAGCTTCATGGAGTTTCCCGCCAATACTCAGGTTCCCCTGGCTGTGAATCTTCCAGCTTTTCCTCATTTCCTCCATGGCATTCAGGAGCTGTTGACTCACTTCCAGGGCTCAACTCACTGATAGAAATGACAGGGACCAGAGTGCATTACCTGATACCACATGACAGTTATGGGACTAAGAACTTTCTTTGTTTTGTATCTTCTTTTTAAAGCTTTCGTTAATCATAGGGAGCTAAGGCAGAAAGATCATGAGTTTGGTGGCTAGCCTGGGCTATATAATGAGACTGTCTCATAGGTATGACTTTTCTGTAGGACGGATACTTGCTAACAACAAATGTTTTTTGTATTCATTTTACCTTAGTTTTTTAAATTGACAAATACAAATTTTAAATTGGAGGTAATAATGGGATGCATGTGAATTCCACCACCCCCCAACTTTTAAGATGTTTTGCTTTGAGATAGGGTCTCACTATGTAGACCTGGAACTCACAGAGATTCACCTGCCTCTGCTTCTGGAGTGCTGTAGTATGTCACCATGGACCCAGAAGCATGTGATATTTTAATACATGTATCCATGTTCCACCATGAAGAAATAAAAGTTGATTGAGGACACAGATGCATGTAACCTGACCTTAAAAATTAATTTATTTTTAATTGACAAATTCAAGTTATATATGTATATATTTATTGTGCACAGCAAACTATTTTTAACAAGTGCATGCATTGTGGAATGGCCAAATCAAACTAGTTATCATATGCGTTAACTCACCTAATTATCTCTTTTGTGGTGAAAACACTGATTCACATTGTTTTTTTTAACTAAAGTCGCCATGTTGTGCGATAGATTTCTTGAATTATCCCTTTTGTCTAAACCCTAACCATTATCTCCTTTAACTTCCACTATCTTCTTCCATGAACCCCACTTTATCTTTTTGAGTTATCCCATTTTACATGTGATGGATATGAGGCTTACATTACAATGTCCCCAAGCTCCTGCCTATGGAGTGATAGAGCTAAGCTAGCAACCCACAAGCCTTCCAAGGGACTGTAGTCCCTCTACTTTGCTGTGAAGAGTCACTGATGGCATGCCAGAGTTGACAGCAGTGATCAAGCTGATGATGATGATGGCGATGGTCATGGGGGTGACGCTGATGACTGATATCCCAGCTGTGAGTTGCAGATGGTTTGAGCATGTCCTCTCAAGACTGTTATATTAGAAAGTTCAGGCTTGGAGTAGCAATGTTGATTAGTGATGGGGCCTTTATGAGGTAGAACTTAGTGGGACTCAGATGGGTTATTGGGAATTATGTCCTTAGAAGGGATTAATGGAGTTCTCAGAACTCTGGGTAGTTCACACAAGAACAAATTGAAACAAACAAAGCAAACCCTGAATCTCTGGCTTCCTGTCATCCCATTTGATCTCTCTCTCTGTGTCTTTCTTACACACACACACACACACACACACACACACACACACACACACATACACACATTTATACCATGATGCCATCTGTTCTGTTGAGATGCAGCCACAGAGCCTTGCCAGAGACAGAATGGATGGGACCACTCAAGTTTAGATCTTTAACCTCCAAAAGTGTGAACTAAATAAACCTCCTTTCTTTACAAAGTATTTAGCTTCCGGTATCTGGCTTCTGTTGCTATGGCAACATAGAATGTACTGGAAGCCCAGGGAAATGGTCCAACGGTTAAAATACTTGCTGCACAAGCAGCATGCATGAGGACCGGAGTTTGGATCCTGGAATCTATGTGTCTTAGTCAGAGCTTGCTTAGATTGCTGTGATAAAACACTAACCAAAACAACCTGGGGTTTATTTCACCTCACGGATTACAGGCCACCATGATGGGAAGTCAGGGCAGAAACTTGAGGCAGGAATCTGGAGGCAGGAGCTGAAGCAGAACCGTGGAGGAAGTCTGCTGACTGGCTTGCTCCTCATGGCTTGCTCAACTTGCTTCCTTATGCTACCCGGGACCACCAGAGATTCAGAGGTGGCATCACTCACAGTGATCTATGCTCTGCCATATCAACCATCTATCCAGGGAATGTGCTGCAGGCTTTCCCGCCAGCCATTCTGATGGAGGCAATGGGATTCCTGAAGCAAGTGGGCTAGCTAGACTGGTCGTACCAACCAGCTCTGAGTTTAAATAAGAGATTCTGATTCAGTGAAAAAAAAAGAGAAAGACAACTGACATCAACTTCGGGTGTCCATACACATCACCACACAAATGTGAGCCTACACACATGAACACACACATACACATGCATGCACGCTATACACAGGAAAGAAAAGAAAATGAATGGATATATCCCTGAATAGTTGTTATTAATAAGTTACCTGACTCTTAGCCTCTTAGAAGTCAAAGCCTCTCTGCTTGCATGGTCATAATGGAAGAGGCTTTACCTGTACCAGGATGCCAGATGAGTAAGAGCTGTTCTTCACCAATTCAGTCCCATATCTTCCCCAGGGAGCCAATCCTGTGCAACCACAGCCTAGAAGGCCACACACACAGAGGCTTGCAGCAGAAGACCCAGGGTCCCACTGAGGCCACCTCCTCTTGGCACAGCTTCTCCCAGGCTGAGGTGTCCTCCTAGTCCTCCGCCCTGTCCTTTTCTCTCCAGCCCGGCCCAGTTCTAGGAGTTCATCTCACTGGCCCAGACTGGCACTCACATCTTGGCTTTCTGTATTTTCATGCAGCTCACGCTGAGGACCAGCTCCAGAGCTTGTGACTGGTGGGTTTATTCTTCCCTTTGTGAATTCCTCCATTTGTCTTTTTAAACTACGTTTCTGAGGCACCTGCCTTGTGCTGTGTGTGTGTGGTGTAGAGGGATGAGCCGGGGCTAGGGCAGACATCTCTTTTCAGTTGTGCGGCTGGACAAACAACCATTCCAGGTTTCAGTTCCCGGTTTCAGTTTGCTCTTGGGAAAACTCTTGATCGTCACTGGTGACACTGTGTGGAATGTGGGAGCCAACAGTTCATCACAGGTCTTCTGTAACCCTAACCCCTTGCTCAAGTCCTTGCCCTACCTTACTCTGATTACAGTTCCTCCCCAGTGCTCAAATGTAAAAAGCCACTCCAGTGGTCTGGGGATGTGTGGAGGGCTTTGGGTGGTTCGTGACCTAGGCAGGGTTGAGTTGCCAGGTTCCCCACTGTGTAGTCCACCAAATACAGGTCTTCCCAGGTGTGCTGTCTGGACTGGAAACAAGAGAGTTGGACAGAGCCCTTCCTTCAGGCCAGTGGGTTGTTTCGCTGAGCTATGTGGAGAAAAAGGATAGATTCCTGAGACCGTCCTGGTAAGAACTGCTTCCAAACAGAGAGGGAGAAAAGGCCAAAGAAGGAAGCGGGGTGTGGGGGGGTACCTTCTTCCTTGCACCTCACTGGACAGAGCCTAGCTGGGCTGAGCTGCTCCCTCAGGCTTCTCAGCTAGAGAGAGTTTGAAGGCTTGAAGTTAGCAACCGGGGAGGAAACAGGGTCATGGAAAGAATAGGCCGAGGGAATGGGCAGCCAGAACAGTCAGTTGACATTCCCAGAGCACATACCAATGTGGCTGAGTTCGTAGAGTGCTTGCCTAGCAGGCACAGGACCCTGTGCTCAAGTCCCAGCACTGTGTAAGCTAGGTGCTAGCCTGGAACCCCAGCACAGGAGAGGTGAAGACAGACAGACAGACACACACACACACACACACACACACACACACACACACACACCTTTTTGATGCCCCGTGTATTTCATTTTTACTTAAAAGAACTCAACTATCATGTGTGCAACATGTCTACACTGAACTTGGACAAAACCAAAATATATATTTTCTCATTAATCAACTTCCCCCTCTTCCTCAACAAAAAACAAAAACATTTAATCCCAGCACTCGGGAGGCAGAGCCAGGCAGATCCCTGTGAGTTTGAGGGCAGCCTGGTCTACAGAGCGAGATCCAGGACAGGCACCAAAACTACACAGAGAAACCCTGTCTCAAACAAACAAACAAACAAACAAACAAACAAACAAACAAAAAAACAACAAAGACCCCAGCATCTACTTTTCTTTCTAATTCAATATAACTAGATTTTAAAAGGTTGGAGATGGTTACACTCTATGATTGTTATAGCACAGTAGGAAAGTGAAGTGGACTGGCCATGTTGTTTTAGCCTATAGGTTCCTCTCTTCTGTAGGGCTGAAGCACAAGCCATCCCCAAACACAGCAGCTGCAGTACCCCATCATTGTTTGATTAGCTCTCATAGCTGCGAGGGCGCATTGTCTTTCAGTCTCCAGAGTAACGATGGTCAGAAGGTAGCTGTGCTGTGGTCGCCGGTGCTGGCCATGACCACTGGGCCGGGGATACTCGCTGGCATACTTCCTGGCCTTGTCTGGGGAGGGGGTCAAATGTGAGTGTGGCAGTCAGATTAGAAGGATGCTGTACTTCCTTCAAGACCTGGCCTCAAGTGTCACAGAGTGTCACTTCCGGCATAGCTGTAAGTATGCCTGGATTCAAGGGGATAAGCAGATCATTAGGAAATGAGAAAGGTGTTTGGGATGGGAAATCTTACTGTAACCATCCTGGGTAATAACTCAGGGTCCCAATATTTATCCTGTTAATAAAGACAAATTGTGTCATTTGTATTCTTTCTAAGAGATTGCCACCAATTATTGTGACACCAATGTTATAATGAGCAGTACAATGCAAATTCCCTGTGGTCTTCGGACTTAAGTGTGTTTCTCATCTCTGTTTACTCTTAGCTTTCTCCTCCACAAATGGGAGGGCTCGTTTTGACCCCTGAGGCCCACGAAGTGGCTGAAGGGAGCCAGTGTTGGCTGAGCCCTGCTTATGAAGACTTATGGCCATGGCTACTTCTGTGTGAGACAGACCAGGCATTTGATACAAGAGCAGAGCTGGGGCTTGGCAGGGTCGCCTCGCCTGCTGTTATCAACACCCTGTCAGCAGTGTTGCGTACTGGGCAAGACTAAACAGCTCTGTATCCTTGGCATGGGGAACTGGGAGCCATTTAGGTTGTCTGGTCCCTGGAAAGGGCTTCATTGAAGTGTGCAGAACAGAAGAGCTGTGTGCTTTGAGGGGGAGATGCCTGGTTGGGGAACGTTTCACTTCTGTCAGCAGCTGCGACTGGGTTCCTTCCCAGAACTGGCTCTCCTAGTAGCTCCAGGTTGGCTTCACAGTCCACAGTTTCTGGATGCCACCTCTTCCCAGGACAGCACTGGTGTCCAGAAGTGAGGCTAGGTCAGGATATATAGAACCTCCAACTTGGTTTTTATCTTAGAAAAGATAGGCACTTTCCTAAGGTCCTGTCAGTTAATTGTCCCAGGGGACTCAAATGCAGATCCCTAGGCCTCGATCTTCCCTTCCTACAGGTCATGTGTGGACTTTCTCTGGGACTCCGCATAGAGAAGCACACAGTAGCCTGGCAGAGTGATCAGCACTGTGGGTGCTAACACCCACTATTGGGGTTTACATCCTTGGTCTTATACTTTTAGTAATGGTCACACCTTAGCTACCCAGTGCCTCAGTTTACCTACCTACCAGACAGGGACAATGATGACTGTGATCAGATTTGCTCCACCAGAACCCCAACTCACCACAAGGCATCTCACAGTTCAGTAGGAAGGTCTTCATTGGGGGATGGAGTGGACAATAGTTCTTCTGCCCCGGGGTCATCATCCATCATGAAGCCAGAGTCCTGGCCACCATGGGTGGTGAAAGCAGGAGCCAATCTCTGCCCACCCTCCAGGATGAAGGTCCCTTCTCTGGGATCCCAGAATTCAATGGAGGTAACTTTAATCAGACACACACAACATCTTTCCAAAGAGAAGTGAGGGCAAAAAGGGGTTTCTGTGGTTACTATAAACATGTAGAAAATAGAAGGGCTGTGGAGACAGCTCACTTAGTAAAGGGCTTTCCTTATAAGCACTGGGATTTGAGTTTAATACTCAGAACCCATGTGAGAAGGCCGGGCATAGTGACACTCACTAGTAATTTCAGTCCTGGGAATGCAGAGACAGAGGAGTCTTTGGGCACTCTGGCCAAACTCCACTACTTGACAAGGCCAAGATCCCAGTGAAAGACCATATTTCAAAAAGGAGATGAGAGCTGAGGGTGACTTCAGGCCTCAGCATGAAAATGAACACATCTGAACCCATACTGACAAGAATGCACACACACGCGCGCGCGCGCGCGCGCACACACACACACACACACACACACACACAGATGCATGCAGATGAAGGGGTTTTTTTTCTGCTTTTTTTTAAAAAATGTAAGACAGGGTCTAAATACAGCCTGGAGATCACACACAATAGCCTGGCCACGGGGAGGACAGAAGATAAAGCTGAGGCCAGCCAGGCTGCACACCACAGTCCCTTCTGCGTGGCCTTGACCCGCAGCCACTTCAGAGGCTGAACCCGGAAGTGAGAAGTCTCATCCAGCAGCGGTTGGCCACATGTACAATGCTTAGGGCCAAACGCCTTCCAGGCAAAAATCATAGAGTGTGACAAGATTCCCCAGTTAATTTTAGTCAACTCTGAAACCTCAATCCAGCTCCAGTGACAGGGGCAGAATTTAGCATCTATGTGGCTAGTGACCACCACACATTTCCTAATGTGTGACATATTGCTTCTTGCTGCTTCTTCGCTCTGGAGTCTAAAGCGACCAAAAGAAGAGCCGTTTTTCTCAGAGGCATCACTCTGTGGAAAGGTGAGTGCTGAGCCCGGGGGGCAGCAAGAGTCTTGCTGAAGGTACACCAGGTGATGTACAGTCTCAGCTCCTTGACAGATATTCCAGATGGAATCACCGTGATTCTCCTGTGAACACCTGTCCATGTTCATAACTATCTTCTTACAACAGTCTATTCAGGAGAGCATAGGGCTCCCCCATCCTCCCCATGGAAAACCGGAGCCTATTCAGCCAGGCCTCTTCCTGGATAAGCATCAAAAGCAGCTTTATCAAAAACTGGTCGATTTAAACCTTTTAAAATCTTTTTTTGATTTTTACAGAACAACAACAATAACAGAATGTTGCTGATTACTACCACTTAATAAACTTGTTCTTTGAAGGGTCTAATTTTTATACTCTGCAAATTTATCAGGGAAACACTTGTGTGCACAGAACCTGCTTGGGTCTCGAGAAGTAGGTGGCCTTGAATGTGTGCCACTGGGGTGCTGTGCGCGCGATAATGATGGGCGCTCAAGCCGTCAGCACAGAAAAAAGATTCTCATTTCATCCCAATTATTTCTGGGTTCCTCAGCATCCTGGACCCCTGTCCTTTCTCTGGGAGGGAACAGTCTCTCAATCAGTAAAAATCCCTCCTTCCCCACCCCTAGGCAAGAACTGACATTTTACCACCTCTACTTGGTGTTTGCACTTTGTTGCAATCTCGCCCTAAACACAAGCATAGAATCAACACAATAACTCAGAATGGGAAGCAGAGTTCGAGCTTGTTTTGAAAATACCTTCTAAAAAGAAGAGTTTCAGAACAATAAAAGTATTGATAAAAATCACACAGCTGAAGTGAAACACTCTCATCCACCTTCCTGGTGCTTCCTGTTTTGGTTAGCACATTATCGTCAGCCTCGGTGGTATTTCCACCCTGTGCTTCCACCCGCACATCTGGACGAAGTGTGCACTCAATGGGAAGGGTCTGGAGCCCTTGCTTGTTCTGCTCAGGTACTAACACTTCAGCTAGTTGTTGCCAAGAGAAGGGCTTTGGCCACCTTCTGGACCAGCAGAGTCACATCCTAAGTGACCTGGACTGCTTTCTGCCCTGGACCCCTGGTTCTAATCCTGGTTGCATCTTTGTCATTGGGGAGGGGTGGTATTCTGGGCTTTTCCCAGTCCTGGGGTAGAAAAGAGCATTCTTTGCATCCTCCATCTGCACTTGATTACAGTTAAGGGGTTGTTGGCATGCTCTTCAAGGCACCAAACAACACTGTAAATCCCAAAGAGGACACAATGGGAAGGTGACAAGATGCTGACAGCTGCAGCTCCTCCTTGGCAAGCCGGGCTCCTCTTCCCAATGGATGTTGAACCCCATTAGCAAAGCTTTGAAATCATTCTCCCTTGTTCCTACCTCTCGGTGTCTATGTGGATTTCTTTCTTTTGCTATTAATTTTGCTTTTTGAGGCAGGGTCTCATGTAGCCCAGGCTGGCCTTGAGCAATTACATATCAAGTGTGAACTCTTGATCCCCCTGCCTCTGCTTCTACCTATTGGGATTATAAGCCAGCTCCCACTGCTTGGCTCGCTCTATCTTTTTATTTTGATGCAGAAGCAGTACTATTGATGTATTATATTTGCTAAAAGCTACTACATCCTCCTTTCAGGTGTGGGAAGAGAATAAATGACAGATAAACCTTTGTTCCAACAGACATAAATCACTAATGATGTTTAAGTTTTTGCTGGATTTTTCAAGTTAGTATTGGGGAAATAGGAAAACTTTGAATATTTGACAGTTTCTGAAGATAGCCACCACCTATAGATTCAACATCACCCCCACCTCTGACCTTGTCCTCTCAGTCTGGACTGACCCCATGGCTGCTCTGACCGTAGAGAAGTATATCCTAAGTGTTTAGGTCCAGAGCTTAAGTGGACTAGCAGCTTCTGTCTGTAAACAGGTGGAGTTTTCTGTTCCAACTGCCTGTTCCCAAAAACCCAGCAGCTGCTTCCCAAATTACCACAGAGAGACTTATATTAATTATAAATGCTTGGTCAATGGCTCAACTGACCCCATGGCTGCTCTGACCGTAGAGAATTTTTACTAACTAGCTCTTACATTTAAATTAACCCATTTCTATTCACCCATGTGTTGCCATGTGGTCCTGGCTTTATCGGTCCTCTGGCATCTTGTTTCTTGGGCAGCTGGCTGGCATCTCTCTCGACTCCGCCCCTCTTCATTTGAGTCCTCGGTTTGTTCCTTCTGCCTAACCTTATCCTGCCTTACCATAGCTTTATTATTAACCAATGAGAGCAGCACACATTCACAGGCTATAGAAGGATCATCCCACAGCATGTCTCCTTCCACACTCTTGGACACTCTCTACCTGCTGCTGAGAAGTTCAGGCCATGTGGAGAGCCACATGGAGGACCTCCCCACCCCCGCCCCCGAGTGCTCTTTGATAGCACCATGATGGGTGTGTGGGAGGCCAGGCCATCTTGTCCAAATAGAAACTCTGTTTTTTCTTTCAGGACCTGTCCCAGCAGTCATCAACCTCACCAGGTTTTCTCCACGTGCATGACCCAGGGCGGAAGTGACCCCTCACCTGTGGGCCTCACACAAACCTCAATGACAGGGGACAGCAGCATCAGCCTGACTGCTCTGCACTGCAGACTTCACCCAGCATGCTGTATTGGAGACACAGCCTGAAGCCCATGGACAAAGGGCAAAGGGTACAACAGGTTGCTGAAGGCGCCGGGCTAATCTGAGTCCCCCATCGGCTTGGGTTTCTAGACTAGGGAAAACACAAGCCCTGCTTTTCCACGTCCTCTCCGGGTCCTCCCACATCTGTGACCTCCTGACTCCTGTTCACTGAAGGGAGAAGACAAGCGTCAGCATTGGGCCATACACAGTGTCTGCACTCTCCTCTGGCAGCACCTACCCTTCCCTCCCCTGTGTGTCCCTCCCCATGAGAGAATCCTTCCTGGGCTGGAGAGATGGCTCAGCGGTTAAGAGCACTGGCTGCTCTTCCAGAGGACCCGAGTTCACTTCCCAGTGACCACATGGTGCTTCATCATCATTTATAGTGGGATCTGATGCCCTTTTCTGCCATGCAGGTACACATGCAGATAGAGCATTCATATACATAAATAAATGAGAAGTTTTTAAAAAGAGAGAGAGAGAGAGCATCCTTTCTGCATACACCCCACCAAAAAGTCATCTGTTCTTGTCCTTAAAAGGAGCCTGGATCAGTAGCATTGTTTCTCAGAAAACAAAACACACAAACAAACAAAAAAAAACACCTGCAGCTGGGGTGAGGGTGGGAGTGGGGGATGTTGATTAAAGGAGTGGGGGCGGGGACTCAGTCAGGACTGTTTTGTCTTAAAGGAGCAAGACTACACTGCACTGGGTCTGACCCTCTATGTAAAAGGGGTTCACAGACAGGCTTCTGGGGTTCTTCACCTCACACATCCTGCTCTGTCTCAAGCAGCTGGTCTGAAACTGAAGGTCCTGATATGGTGACAGGACCTGAGTTCAGGCCCTAGTTGCCTGTCTATGAAATGGGCACACGCAATGATCATAGATGACTTCTCTCTAGGCAGGGATTGGGTTCTTTTTTATTTTTAATTTAATTTTTACGTGTATGTGTGTTTTACCTGCATGCATGCCTGTCACGTTCATGCCTGTGGCCCTCAGAGTCCAGAAGAGAGCATCAGAGCCCCTAGAACTAGAGTTACAGATAATTGTGAGCTGCCTTGTGGGTGTTGCGAGTCAAACCCAGGTCCTCTGGGAGAGCAGGAAGTGCTCTTAACCACTGAGCCATCTGTCCACCCATATTGGATTTTTTTTAACCCTGTCCTTTCCCACTCTGCTGAAGGTGGTCAAGGGGAAGCCACTCTGCCCTGTGGCTAACAACTGTCTTTTGGGGTTGGGAATAAACTTGGGAAAGGGAGGGTCTCATTCTGAAATCAGGAATGTTGAGGCTCAAATAAGGTCAGGAGAGGAAAGTCAGCCCAGGAGAGAGTAAAGCAGAAAAAAGGGAGAGAGAAGGACAGAGGGGACAAGGAAGACATGTGGTCCTAGGACCCAGAACAGGCTTTGCTCTGTATGTCTGACTGAGGCGGAGGGTAAAGGCCCAGGCATGTGAGGACCAGGGTGCTTAGTCAGATGCCTGGGCCAGAGCTGCTCAGGAAATAAGAATCTTCTCGTCACTGTACCCTTGCCAGTTCTGCTGGAAAAGGGTGCAGAGGGAGGATGGTCCTGGTCAGGAGCATCCCTGAAGAACCCCCCCCCCCGGAAGAAATCTGCCCCTCTCTGGCAGGTCACTTGGTGTTTCAGAGTGCTGTGGACAGTGCTGTGCACACCACAGTGGTAAGGCAGGGCAGAGGACCCTCCAGGATTTCTACAGACCTCCTCTCTGGAAGACCAGCAAGCTGGGGCTAGGATGGGCTACTTTGGAGAACGGAGAGAGGCCAATTCGCTCTTCCTGACTGGAAGAGCAGCCAAGCTTCTGTTGCCAACCGGCTCCAGGGTCTTAGGTAGTTCTCTCTCTCCCAGCTGCCTTGGTCTCTCTAGGGCCGTTCCTCCTCATCCAGGCAGGGGATGAACAAAGTGTTAGGGTGATATTTTATTTGTACTAAAATGTGATTTGTATGTTAATAAATAAAGTTGCCCAGGGGTCAGAGCTATTAGAGCCATAGCGAAAGCTGGGCGGTGGTGGTGCACACCTTTAATCCCAGCACTTGGTAGGCAGAACTAAGTAGATCTCTGTGTGTTCAAGGATACAGCCAGCATTGGAGACACACGCCTTTAATCTCAATACCAACCATAGAAGACCTGGAGGTCTGTACAGACAGGCAGTGACGAGGCGGTCATGTGGTTGGGTTTACAACCAATGAGAAGGCAGAACAGAAAGTCTATATAAAGACAAAAACACAGGAAGTAGGTCTCTTGACTGAAGAGGATCGCTGAAGCAGGAAGGGTAAGGCTCTTAGCTCTGACCTCTTGGGCTTTCATCTTTACATTGGTTCTGTGTTTCTTATTTAGTAAGACGGTTACTTCTACAATGTGTAACTTCTTGTCTTCCACCTTGACTTTGCTCTATAATTTTCAAAAATGAGATACAAATTACCTGCACTGAGTAGCACACATCTTATTTGTCTATTTCCCTAGGCAACCACCACCCACATGGAGATTCAGAATGCTTCCTCCCTGAACACACATCAGTCCTTCCGCATTCCCTCCAGCCACTGCTCACTCGCTCCCCATCTCCTGGCTTCTGTTACCATAGGTTAGTTTTTCCTAGTCTTGAACTTCACAATAATGAAGCTATACAGCATAGAGCAGTCTTTTTGTGCCTGACTTCTTTAGCTCGGCAGAACGTTCTAGAGATTCGGGCAAGTCTCTATATTCTCTAGTTGTTTGTTTCTTGTTGTGGAGCAGTTTTACATCGCATGCATGGCTACCCCTCAGTTTGGGCTGTGTCTCACATTTATTAGAACTTTGCTTGTGTCCTGGCTTTTCTATCACCGATAAAACTTAGGAAAATGTGGGTGGATGTTTCCAGCCAGTTGCCCTGGATAATAACCTCAGAGTGGAATCGCTGGGTGACTCGAGGATTATGACAGTTAGTGCTAATTGCCAACTGGAAAGAATATAGAATCATCTAAAGAGAGCCTCAGTCGTCTAAACCAGGCTGACCATGCCCGTGAAGATTTTCTTGACCCTGGTGACTGAAGTGAGGAAGCCCCCTGTGAATGAGGGAAGCACCATTTTCTGAGCTTGAGTCCTGGACTGTTAATAGAGGAGAAAGGCAGCTGAGCAAACATTCGTTTCTTTCTGCTTCTAACTGTGGGTGTGATGGGAACCTCTGTGACCTCCCTGCAGGATGCATGAATCCTGGAACTGAACTCACATAAACCTCCCCTCTCCCAAGTTGCTTTTCATCAAGGTATTTTATCACGATAACAGAAATCAAGGTTGAATGTTTATATTTATTAGAAAATACCAAATGCTTTCCCAAAGATGCTGTACCATTTATTGTACTGTTCCTATGAGCAGTAAGAGCTATGCTGACTCCTGCCTTTCCCAGCACTTGCTGGACTCCTTGCCCATCTGGGCAGGTATGTGGAAAGACCACATCATGGTTTCCCCTTTGCTTTCCTTATGGAACTTCAGCTCCAGGGCATCCAACCCAGCACCTGGTTCTGGCCTCCACTGGTACCACCATTCATGTATACACATACTCACACAGACGTACACACAAATATACATAATTAAAAGTAAGTAAATCTTAAAAACAACCTGCAGTTAGATATCAAAAAAGAAAAACACCGATTTCTCCAGTTATGATGGAAGAAAACAAGATATAATTTAAGTGATATCTAACACAAAAGTTTAAGATCTTTGATCAGGCAAAATATCCAAAGTTAACCTGAATGATTTCAGGTAGGTAAGACCTTTCATTGATTTCTTTTTAGGTATATGGTTTTCTTTCTAGAAAAACTAATAGAAGTTCTGATAGTATCAAAACATGGATTTGGGGCAAGCAATTCTTTTCATTAATTGTTTTGTTTTGTTTGAGATAGGGTCTCATTAGGTCAAGCTTAATGAGAACTCCTAATTGTACTTCCAGCTCACAGGCTGCTCCTGCACACCCAGCAGGCTGTGCGACTTATACACTTTTGTGTATGAATTATATGAAATACATATACACAAGGGGTGGGGAGCATTGCCAGGCATCCCCGCGAAACACCACCAATGTGCTCTACCGCCAGGCATACACAGTGTAGCATTGGCTCTTCCTGGATCTCCAGACAGGCAGCTCATCCTGAAGATTTTGAACTTGCCAGACTCCATAATCACATGAACCACATACATTTCTTCACAAGTATACAGGTTTGGTTTCTCCGGAGGTTCCCAAGGCCTCCTTACTAAAGCCTGGAATCATAAACTCTACTTTAAAAAATACCGAACTGTCTTTAAATTTTCAAAACCTCTGACGCCCCAATCTCTAACTTCCTCTAGAATCAGGATGGCTATGGAATATCCTTTCTCTGTCAGTCACAGCCTTCTCCAAGGTTTTAGCTCTTCTTCAGCGTGACAGAATACCGGGTGGGCAAGATGGAAGAATTTATTTGGGCTTACAGCTTCAGACAGTTCTGTCTATGGCTTGCTGGCCCTGTGACTTTGTGTCTGAGGTGAGATTGAAACAGAGCATCAACTGTTTGGTGGTGGGGCACTGGAGGCAGGCGGATCTCTGTGAGTTCGAGGCCAGCCTGGTCTACAGAGTGAGTTCCAGGACAGTCAGAGCTGTTACACTGAAACCCTGTCTCGGAAAAACAAAAAAAAGAAAGGAAGGAAGGAAGGAAGGAAGGAAGGAAGGAAGAAAGAAAGAAAGAAAGAAAGAAAGAAAGAAAGAAAGAAAGAAAGAAAAGGGAGAAAGAATCATAATGTTGTGAGAGCTTGTGGTAGACGAGGTAATGGCCAGGAAGCAGAAAAAGAAACAGGAAGCAGCCAACAAGACAGTCTGTCTTTCCAAGGCAGACCCACCCCTATTAGCCTACTTCATAACTTCATCACCTCCACGAATAATCCTGCCCACAGGGGACCGACACATGAGCTATGGGGGTACTTGATAATCAAGGCATAACACCCACCCAAAGCCAAGATGGCTTCTGCTGCTTGTATCCGTGTGGCTTCCCAAGAGCAATTAAGTCTGAAATTTTATTTCTTTCTTTCATCTTGAAAGTTGTGATTACTTTTCTAAGTTTTTTAAATTTTTTTGAGAATTTTATTTATGAGTGTGCTATATTTACATTATTTCCACTCCTTCCTCTCCCCCTCCAACTCCTCCAGCATCCCCCCACTCTCAAATTCATGACTTCTTCCTCAATGATTATTATTGCACAATAACTATATGCCATGTTTTCAGCTGGGCTATTTTCTTCTCATTGAGCCAGAAACTTCTCCAGTAGAAGGTCCTTTTCCTCAAGGGAGCAGTGTTTTCATCCCCTTGTCCCCAAGCTGCAAAGCCTGGTAGCCACCAACAGATTTTACAAAACCTGAGTGAGACATGGGGCCTGAGGGCGATTCTGGAAAACGCCCTGCTGGCCTTCTGCACTTTGCTCCCTCAGTACTGTGGTTGGTTCCTTCTAGAAGAGACTTTGTGGAAGCCAAGGTGATTTGACTGGAAATGGACTGCTGCATCACCACATGGCTGTGTCCTGGTGGGGTCACCCTAGTGGAGCCACTGAGAATATCTGTTTCATCAGGGTCCCTTCTCAGCAGCAGAATGGGGACATATATTCAGAGAGGCCGGAGAAGGAAGGATAGCCCCAGTGCGGTGTTGACAACATCACAGTCTTACAGTGTCAACAAATTCCAAGTTCCTGAAAAATGGGTGGACCAGTTGGAAGTGCTTGAAACCCAGACATGGTGATGCATGCCTGTCATCTCAGCACTTGGGAGGTGAAAGCCAGGTCCGGAACTCAAGGTCAGCCCGGGCTACCTGGGAATCTGTCTCAAAAAAAAAAAAAAAAAAGGAAAAAGAAAAGAAAAACAAAACTGAAAAGTGATAAGTGTTTGCCACAAAGACCACGGGATTTATTTTTCTTAACAGCCCAGAAGATGGTGCTTAGCCTTAGGGGTCTGTAGTTTGGGTCAGCACGGGGTACTTTCCCTGTGTGTGAATCACCGCAAACACTTCACTTAACCAAGGCAGAGCTCTGATCCTCCAAACCAAAGACAAAAGCCCCAGCTCGGGTTATCTGGCAGCTGAAGGTGGTAGACCACCCAGAGTGGGGGAGGATGGGGTGGAAACAAACTCCTTTGGATGGTTTCGACCTGACTCTCCCGGGCCCTCCCACACAGGGGTTTGCAAAATGTCGCTGAGGGGCATCCAGGCTCCCCCTAAGTATCGGGTTGTGTGCGCACGTATTCAAAGACCAACGTGAGGACAGCAACAGTGAGGAAGTCTTAGGACCTCCGCTGCCTCACTTGCTTTATGTCATTTTACAGCTTCATCCCAATGTAACAGACGCAAAAAGAGGTCATGCAAAAAAGAGAGGGCATGGAGGCTGGAAGGGGACATGTTGGAGGCAATGGGAGCTGGGAATTGTGGGATATATAGGAAGAAGATACATGACGTGTGTGTGGGAAATTGTCAAGTGATAAATAAAATATACATTTTAAAACCCTGCACACATTTATGATAAACAACAACAGTTTTCCTGTGCATATGTGTCTGTGAAACCATTTCCAAATGACCCCCAGAACATTCCTCATGGCCCTGCACAATTTCCCTCCTGAGCATCCCTGCCCCGACTCCACTTAGACCTATTTTGTGTCGCTGTAAATTTTCATTTCAGAAGCTTTATATAATGTAGATATATAACATCTAATCTTCCCTGGCTTATTTTACTCACCATAATTACTTTAGTGATTCATCCAAGTTTTATTTATCAATTATTTATCCTTCTTTCTCTTTTTCTGGCTGAGTAGTAGTCCATTGTAGGGCTCTACCTCATCTGTGTATCTATTCACATGTTGACAGATTTTAAGTTGGAGGCTGTAAGAAACAAAGCTACCATCATTTGAGCCCATGTTGTTTTGTGAACATTTAGGGTTTTTGCTCTTGGAATTAAAAGTCTGGGGCATGTGATGTAGTTGGTTCATATTTAACTATTTTTTTCTTTCTTACTTTCTTTCTTTTTTGTTTGTTTGTTTGTTTGTTTTTCCAGAAAGGGTTTCTCTGTAATAGCTCTGGCTGTCCTGGAACGAACTCTGTAGACCAGGCTGGTCTCGAACCCACAGAGATCTACCTGCCTCTGCCTCCCAAGTGCTGGGATTAAAGGTGTGTGCCACCACTGCCTGGTCATATTTAACTTTTTAAGACACGTTGAAGTATTTTGAGATGTTTGTAGAATTTTACATCACGCCAGCTGTGTGTGAGAGTTCTAGTTCCTCTACATCTTCGTCTGTGCTTGTTTATGTCAGTGTTTTCCATATAAGCCATTCAAAAGTGGGTGTGATGGTTTCACCTAGTGACTTCAGTCGCCAATTCCTTAGTGACTAGCGATACAGGTGTTTACAAAGCTGTAGAAATAGCTCTCCAGATGGCGTGGTCACCACACTCTCAGACTGGCTATTTTCTTCTCATTGAGTTTTATGATTTTTAAAGATACTCTGGATATAAGTGTAATATAAGATTTATGTGTGTTAGGGCTGGCTCAGAGGTTAAGAATGTTCTGCAGAGGACCTGCATTTAATTCCCAGCACCCATATGGCTGCTCACAACTGTCTGTAACTTTAGTTCCAGGGGATCCGGTTCCCTACTCTGGCCTCCACGGGCACCAGGTAAACAAGTTGTGCACAGACATATAGGCAGGCAAACCACCCATATATATAAAGTAAAAGTAAAAATTAAAAAATTAAAGCTACATGTGTGAGATTTTTTTTCTCCTAGTTTGTGTCTTGTCCTTCTATTCACTTAAAACTTTTCAAAGAACAGAAGTTTTAAATTTGAAAAGGTCTAATTATATTAGTGTATTTATAGACTGTGTGTTTGAGGTCATATCTAAAAACCCTTTGTCTAATGCAAGGCCAACTCTCTCTCTCTCTCTCTCTCTCTCTCTCTCTCTGTGTGTGTGTGTGTGTGTGTGTGTGTGTGCTCTCAATCACTTGCTTTGCATAGGCATGAGCTTGTGAGCATGTGTACCCATGCACACACATGTGAAGGTCAGCAGGACAGTGGCTTCTTCCTCCATCAATTTCAGCCTTCTTGCCTTGAGGCAGGGTCTCTCACAGGAAGAGAAGCTTAGTTTCAGCTAGACAGGCCCTTGTGATCTACCTGTCTCTGTGCTCCCTTCCAGCACTGGGGCTAGAAGCACACAGCCATGCCTGCCTTTGAGGGTTTGAAGACAGCAAATTGTCTTCCAACTGAGCTGTCTCCCATGTCTTACCACATTTTTACGTGTTTTATCTCTGAAGGTTTATAGTTTCAGATTTAACACTGAAAAAAAGGTAAAAGGTGCATATTCTTACTATTTTCCTGTAAGTTTTGGAACTTACAAACCTCCTCTCTCCCATCTAGGAGGGAATGTTTCAATGTAGAGGAAATAGCTACCCAACGTACACAGTTGTCAGATTTATTCATAAGTACTGCATATTTACAGCCACTGTAAGTAAATCAGATTTTAATATCTGATGTTATATAGAAATAGTGTCCTGGGACATTGCTAAGTTCACTTCCAAGCTCTAGTATTCTATTTTCATATTCCTAAGGATTTTTCTAGAGAATGACTGCCCTCGGTGCAAAGCTGTGTTTCTTTTTCTTGACTTATTGTGTTGGCTAGCATTCTCAGCACCAAGCTGACTAGAGTTGGTGCCCTGGCTTATGTCTCAAGATAAGGTAATTCTGTCTGTTACCACAAAACATACAAACAGTGACTGTTTTCACAGCTGCCCTTAAACAGGACAAGCATATGATCTCCTAGACCTGGTTTTCTAATAATGTTAATCAGGAAGGGATGTCAGATTTGGTCAAATGTTTGCTCCTTGCATCTATTAAGATGGCCATGTGGGCCGGGTGGTGGCACACGCCTTTAATCCCAGCACTCAGGAGGCAGAGTCAGGCAGATCTGTGAGTTCGAGGCCAGCCTGGTCTACAGAGCGAGATCCAGGACAGGCACCCAAACTACAAAGAGAACCCCTGTCTCGAAAGACCAAAGAAAAAAGATGGCCATGTGGTTCTCAGTTTCACAACTTTTATTGAATGGATTTTGAAGACTGAACACACAGGGTAGATGGAGAGAACTCACTCCTGAAAGTTGACCTCTGACCTCCACATATATGTCATGGCATGGGCCCATGTGTATGTGTCTATGTACATGGGAATGTGTGACACACACACACACACACACACACACACACACACACACACACACACACGCAGAGAGGAAATAAATGTAAAAATAATTATAAAAGGACCTGTGAGCACAGAGTTCATAGGGCACAGCTGCAGACTCAGAAAGACTGAATTATAAACAGCACCACCCACACCTCGCACCACAACTCTAAAGACCTGTTTACTGTAACCCCTTTATTTCCAGAGCTCATGTTTTTATTAAGAAAGAGTTATAAGGCACACTAAAGGAAAAAACCAGAGGCAGAAGCCAACTGATAGAGCAAGAATAGTGTTACCAGATGCAGAATTCAGCAAGGAAAACTTTTTTCTGGCGATATTGGGGAAAGCTGCCCACCTCTTCCTGACTCCACTTGTATGGATAATGGATTGTTTATCTCTACCTACTTTCAAGGTTTTGTCTTTTAATTATCAGAAATATGACTGTGAGCTGTCTCTGAATGGGTTACTCTTGGCTTCTCTCTCTTGGGGATTTGTTTTATCTTTTATATTTTGAGATTGTAGGTTTATACCTTTTGTCAAAAGTTTGAGCAATGACCATTGATAAATTTCGGCTGCTCCCCTTATCTCTGCTCCGTTCTGGAACTCTGATCTTATGACCACCAGACTTTTACTGCCCACAGATCTCAGAACTCTTGGACCCATTTTCCCAGTCTCCAGAGTTCCTGATTATCTAACCTCCTTGCCTCTGATTTATTATTACTTTTTTGTCTGCAAACTGAGCCCATCTGTTAAGTTTTCATTTTAGTTAGTATATTTTTTAAAATTTTCTAATCCCAACCCTTTTTACATTCCTATTCCTTTACTTAGATGTTCATGATATCTGTCTTAACCTTTTGTTTCAAGAGTATATTCAAGGGCCTGAGAGATGGCTCCATTGGGTCGGAAGTGTTTACTGCCAAACTTATGACCTGAGGTCTTCCCACTTCAATCAAGGCAACCAGGACATCCTTCCCCAGTGGACAGTTTACTGGCTTCTGCCACACACTGGTGAGTAGTGGCTCCCCACCTCACCTGGCTGCAGCTACAGAGAAGGGGCAGAATGTAGGAGATTTGGGCAGAAAGTGAACGATTGTGGGAGCCAATGGTAAAAACACTATGCTTTCTTGCTGATTTTGTATATTTTGACATTTTCACAGTGACAAGTGAAGACACATGCATAGTCCCCGCACTTCAGAGCAGAAGTTCACCACTTCCCTACAGAATGAACCCAAAACAAGGAAGAAATGAGAATTAATTGCTGTAGATGACTGTAGATGAGAATATAACTATCTTAGCTAGGGAGATGGTTTATCACCTAAGGGGAAAAAAATCTTCCCGTCAAAGACTGCCCTGGTGCCTACTCACCTGTAAAAGCTGACATCTTGATTGCAAAAGTAATATAAACCTACAATAAAATTACCATTTATTAGAGAGAGAAAGGAAAAAAAAATGAAAGTAAGATTCCTCTGGGAGTGATGGCCAAATGGTTAGGAGCCCTGCTGCTCTTTCAGAGGTAACCCCAGCTCTGGGCCTCCCAGGGGCCTGTACTAACTTGCTCCTACCCACACACAGACATGGATGTAAGCAGAAAAAAAAATCTTCAAAAAAGATTTCTCATACGCATAGCTTCATGAAGAGAAACAGACACAGACACAGACACAGGCACAGACACAGACACAGACACAGACACACACACACACACACACACACACACAGAGAGAGAGAGAGAGAGGGAGGGAGGGAGAGAGGGAGAGAGAGAGAGTCTGAGTATGCGTGTTAATTGGAATTATAGAATATCTATTATTCTGCAATTTCCTTTTTTTCTTGAACATTCTACTAGGATCACTTTATAAAACAGAATAAATAGTTGTCTAGAAGAAGTGGTTAAATCAGACGGTTCTAAGGTCATGCTAATTTTAATATTTGACACAGAGTTAAATATGAATATTTACCCAATATGTAATTTAGCATACATATTATCCTTTTAACCTAAGAACAAAACAATTACGGCAGCAAAAATAACCCAAGCAGTAAAAGCCTGAAGTTGTGGTTGCCATTAGCTGGCCCTTGGGGTCTCTGGGGGCAAGTGGCAGCTGGGCCACCTAAGGGGAACTGTTTAGCAGAATGACTCAGCACAGTGAGGCTGACCAGGATCATAGTCTGTCAGGAAGATCATCGTCCTTAGGCATCCGATTTCTCTTCTAAGATGACGAAAATGCTTGCTTGTCAGCCCCTCTCTCCCCTGCTGGTTAGAGTTTGGTCTTCGGTCTTTCCCAGGACTAAGCGATTTTGTTTGGAGCTAGCTTTTGGGGCTTCTGCCCCTCCATGGAGCCATCAGAGATGTTTGACTCAAGCGTGAACTTGGGACCTCCTTGTCCTATGGATTCCTCCAATGACTCAGAAGTCCCATGGCCAGAAATGTTAGTAAAGGACCTGAGAAAGCGGACCCTCGACCCTAGTGCCATGAAGCTTCCTTCTCCTCGACCAAAAAAGAACATTGGCTCCATCGCCGGGTGGAGCACAGGAGTGAAGAATTATGATCAAGGTTCAAAGTGGCTTTCCCAGGAGAAGGGTCAGGGGTCACTGTTGGTGCAGAGTGATCCTACAGCAAAGATGAACAGGTTTATGAGGACTGAAAAAACTAAGACGTCTGAAGGGAAATCAGCACAAGGAAAATAATGGGTCATTCAGCTACATCTGCTCTTTCTGCCTATGTCATGAGTGTATCCTTCTGAGAATGCTAGCAGAGGGAAAAGGTCATTTGGGCCTAAATCGTACACTGCCCTTTACTGATGATAATACCTTGCAGCAGATGTGAAAGCTATTTTTTTTGAGAATAAGCTGGACAGCAATCATTTTGACTAATCTATGCTCGAGTTCTGCAATGTAATTTCTATTCTTTCATTTTTCTGGTGCTGGGGGATGTCTTCCAAACATCGTCACTGATCTATATGGAACGTGTGCAGTTCGAATGCACGAGAATGACTTCATTATATCTTTATGTTTTAATTTGACCCAAAGAAGCACAGGCGAGTCTCAAATATTCTATGAACTTTAGAAGCCTCAAGTCTGAGATGAAATACATGAACTTCAAGGAATGTAAAGAGAATTTAGGGGTAGTGTGCCTAGAAGGTAAATAATTAGATAATTTAATCTTCTAGTTTGCAGGCATTTGTAATAAAGGCAATCTTGTCCTCATTTTGGGTAGTAAATATTACAGAACTGGTTAAAATGGGGGAAGCCGATCAAAGTGTTTTAGACTCCTCTTGTTCATTTGCAAATAGACCCTGGGCATTCTCATCCCTTCCAGTGCAAATGAAAGCCGATCCCAGACATGGGGAGGACCCACTGGCTTCCCCACATTTTCTTTTCCGTGTTTAGCCTTGAATGATATTTGCTGCCACCTGATTTACATGTAGACGCGTTTCTCACATGGCAGATTGACTCTTCTCACTTGGCCCCACGAAGTTCCAACATGCTCACTTCAAACATGGCTTCCCTGATTTTGGATGGTCGGTCCTCATGGATTGCTAAAACCCCGAGAGGAGAACACATGTGTGGTGACAGGGCACAGCTGGGCCGCCCCTTGTAAAACAGGACGCTGGCTTAGGTCTCTTTTGCACATACAAGGCTCCTCTCTCTGACAGTGTAGCCATCATGCACTCAAGTTCATTAGAAGAAAATGTGTCCAAAAATGTGATTATGGATGTTTCTAGGTTCGTTGCACTGACTTGTCAACCCAGAGCAATGATTGGATAATGTCAGACCCAACCTGGATAATATCATGGCACTCAACACTTGGTATGAAGCCTTTGGACTCATACACCCACCCAATTGTTTGGTTCTTACACACAGAACTAAGCAATGGTGGCCTAGGCTCTTTGTATACCCTGAGCACCTGCCCCGATGAGTTTGTCCACTCTAGCCTGTGCTCTGAAGACAAACCCCAAGCACATTTCCAAAGCTGTGTCCTACCTCCCACCCGGAGGAGAACCACAAGCCCTTCTTCAGCATTGAGGTCCTCAAAGCCTTGCCCTCCTGGAGTCCTGGGCTTCCTTTCTTCCCAGGATCTCAGTGTCTCTTCAGACATGACATTATGACCATCCCACCACCTTGAGGGGGGGGTTCCTTTGTGATCCCTTGCCAAATTCACTCAGATATTGCTCATTTTGAATCCAGAAGCCTTCTCAGAGGTCTAGGTAAGGGTCCCAACCTTTTCTCAATGGTTAGCTGCTCTTTCCATACCCCTTCTGAGTGAGAAAATGCTGGGCAGCTAGGGCCTCAGCCCTGTGCCCAGCCTCCATCCTGGCCCTGTCCAAACCAAAGCAAAGTCCCCTCTCCTTCTAGCCTTGTTGAAATGTATTCTCACTTACCTTTTTATCTTTACCTACCCACTCAAATCTCAAGAAATATTTTGTTGTAATATTAGATTATGCTTCCTTAAAAAAAACAAAACAACAACAACAAACAAGTTTCTCCTCACCCATCTACCCAGAGACAACCAAGGTGTTATCTGCTTGGATGGGGAAAAAAAATTTCCCCTTCTCGTGTATAGGACTTTGTGCATGACTGAGCTACACCCTATCTATGTGGGCTCCCTTTCTTGTGAAAGTTGCTTCACTCACTTGCCATTATTATACGTGGACAATATTGTGCAGTATTGGTACAGATCTGTCTCCGGGTCTCTAAACGAATAGTAATAACCTTTGTAATGAATCACCTGAGCACTACACCAGTCAGTCGAAAGGGATCCAGCACTCTGATGAACCCTCCTTCTACACTCTGGATCACTTTATTTGTAGAGGGTCCTTTTGCAGTTCTCAACACATCCTAATAAATTGCCCTCCATGGGGGAGCACACATGTGTGTATTGTCAGGAGCTATGGAGAGTGATGACCCTTTTTAAGATGTCATAGGCTCAATCAGGAATTGGCATGAAAACACTCAATACAAGGCCCAAACATGACTGATATCTTTACCCCCACACACATTTTTTTCCTTGAGATAGGGTCTCATCGTATAAGTTTGACTACCCTAGAACTTGCTATGTAGATCAGGCTGGCGTTGAACTCACAGGGCTCTACTTGCCTCTGCCTCCCGAGTGCTGGTACTAAAAGCATGTGCCACCACGCACAGCTAAGTGAAATTTAGTTAGATGACTAAGGTTCACATTGAATAATTTTCCACAGACAAGTATGTCACCAAGGTGGTATGCCAGCTAAGCATTCTGGCACCTTTCCCTTGGTTTCTGTACCTTTAAAAGGTATTTGTGTGTGTGTGTGTGTGTGTGTGTGTGTGTGTGTGTGTGTTTCTGTGCTTGCACATATGTGTATATAGGTGCAGAAGCCAGAGGTTACCTCCAATGTTGTTCTTGAGGCACCCTTCACTTTCTTTTTGAGACACCAGCCTGAAATTCCCCAAGT
The DNA here is from genome assembly GCA_902168405.1 of Peromyscus aztecus. NCBI lineage: Eukaryota > Metazoa > Chordata > Mammalia > Rodentia > Cricetidae > Peromyscus > Peromyscus aztecus. Next base: position 60,070 of record CABHPQ010168910.1, read on the forward strand.
AGGCTAGACTAACAGGCCAGTAGCCCCAGGGGTCTGCCTCTCTATCTCCCTAGCACTGGGCTTACAAGCACCTAACACCACATCTGTCTTTTTTCTAAAAAGTGTGTGTGTGTGTGTGTGTGTGTGTGTGTGTGTGTGTGTGTGTGTATGTGTGTATGGGCACATGTATCTGTGTGCATATGAAAGCCCAAAGCTGACTTCAGATATCCCCCTCAGTGGTTCCCCATCTTCTCTGCTGAATCAGAATCTGTCACTGAACCTGGAGTTCAGCAGTTCCAGCCGGTGCAGCTAGGCACCTTGCCTCAGAGATCGTCTCTGCCTCCTGAGTTCTGAGATTACAGGAGGTTTCGGCAAGGGCTCTGGGCATCCAAGCTCCTGTCCTCGCGCATATGTGACAGGCACTACCTACTGCTATCTCTCCAAGCCTCCATGCCTGTCCCCCACATGGATTCTGTGTATTGAACTCGGGACCTATGCCAATGAGATAAGTACTTTATGAACTGAGCTGCCTCTCCGGTCCACAAATCACCTTCCATAGAACATTTTCAAACTCATCCACACTAACCATTAATGCCGGGCATGCTGTGCTTTATAGAGGCAGCTTGATTTTATTTTCAAGTAGTTTTCTCCTTTCTTGGAGAGGACTTGGCAAGGGCTTGGTCCTGTCATGGTCAATTAACCATTTGTCTCTCTTGCCAGTGGGAGTTGGCCTGTTGGGCTGGACTTGGGCACCAGATGCCACCTCCTGCTTGGCTGCCCTCTTGGTGACATCATCTATACCTGGAGTACCCAATAGACAGCAAGCTGGGAAGGAATATGACCAGCCAGGACTGTGTTTTTGGACACAGCTCACTGCTGTCCAGGGAGGGTCAGCATCGAGGCTCCCCGAGGCCTGCAGGCATGACCCAAGAAGACTCCAGACCATTTGACCCTTCCAACTGCCATCCTGTCACATGCCTGGCTTCTCAGTGCTGAGTGGGTTAGCCAAGCCAGGGCCAGAATTTCTGTGATTCAAGTGCGATGAAGCAGAAGGACAGAACTGGGCACACAAAATGAGCCTCCAGCCTGAGGCAGAGCTGAAGTGTTTTGTCCACACAAACAGCACATATCTGTTGCACCTTTGTGCTGTCCAAAGACCCTTCCAGCGGGTGAAGGAGACAGCCCTCTAGAATGCACTTCTGGGGAGGCAGAAGAATGAAAGGGGAAATGCTGGACCTGCTGTGGTTGACTTTAGCCTTCCAAAGTGGTCTGGCCACATTGTAGCTCCCCTAGACTTTGGGGGCTTCCTAGAGAGGGCTCTCCAGTTCTGCTTCCCACTGTCAAGACCAACGCTGGACTGCCATGAGCTCAGGGTTCCTTTGACAAATGCTCACCATTGGCCAGACTGAAAAAGCCAGGTTAGATCTGGCCTGTACTCCAGGAGCTCTGAAATAAGCAGTCAGTGACCACAGTACCATGAGAGTCCTGATAGCTGAGGCCAGAACTCCCGAGAAGGGGGTGATCTAGGCAAGCTTCGGAGATGACACGGATCCTGAACTGAATTTGGGGGCTAGAAAGAGAAGTGAAATCATACACAGTACTGTGTGTTTGAAATGTCATCTTCAGTGCTCTTCGCCTTGTGAGAGGGCTCAGCCAGTCAAGAGGAGGGAGGACATGATTAATCCAAACAGCTTGGAAAGATCTGCCTGGAAGCTATGTTGGGAGTACGTTTTTAAAAGAAAGGAAGGAAGGAAGGAAGGAAGGAAGGAAGGAAGGAAGGAAGGAAGGAAGGAAG
>CABHPQ010168911.1:0-37138 GCA_902168405.1 Peromyscus aztecus
CCTTGCTCAGTCTTCCTGGAAATTAGTGGTCCCTTTCCCCCTTTCCAATAAAAATAAAACCAAAACAAGCAACCTAGTTAAGATGGACCACTCAGGAAGTGGAGACACATGAATCAGGAGTTCAGGGTCAGTTTAGACTACATAGCAAGTCTGAGGCCAGCCTGGGTTAACAAAACAAAACAAGCAAACAAAACCCCTATGGCTAACCATACACAGATATAAAATGTCCTTTAGTTTTTTGTTTGGTTTCTCGAGACAGGGTTTCTCTGTGTAGCTTTGCGCCTTTCCTGGAACTCGCTTTGGAGACCAGGCTGGCCTCGAACTCACAGAGATCCGCCTGCCTCTGCCTCCTGAGTGCTGGGATTAAAGGCGTGTGCCACCACCGCCCAGCCTGTCCTTTAGTTTTTAATGGTACTAAGGACGACATCCAGGACCTTACACAGGCAGGCAAGTGCTCGACCCTCAGCTACCCTGCCTTGGTTTTTAGAGGTGGTCTCACTCAGTAGCTCAGACTGGGCTGGCTAAGAACTGATAGCTGTTCAGTGCCTTGCCCCGGCCTTCTGAGTGTTGGGATTCCAGGAGTGTGGCACCATGCCTGACTAACATATTTTCAGTATTCATATTGTATCATGTGTCAGAGTGTCTTTTCACAAAGAGGACTAATACCTCATTGGCCTGCTGTTTTGCCTATGTGTCTTTAAAATACCCAAACTAATGGTTTATCATGTAGTGGACATTTCTGGTGGGCTCAGATGCCCCTCCAGTGTCCCAGGGACACAGACAGCAGAGCTTCTTAGGTCTAGAGAAAGGGCAGTAGATTCAAACTTGAAGCCTGAGGGGTATTCCAGAGGGTACAATGCATGGGCTTGCGTGTAGGCCAACCTCTCTTCTGGTCAGTCAGAATCTGGCTTGCTTCTGGGTTTCTAACGCCATGGCCGGCAGTTGGGGTAGATACATTTCTGTGTTCTGATAATCCAGCTGGCTTCTAAAGGGTCATCTTACTCAGGCCTAGAGAGCCACTTGTCTGCTCCTTTTGCAGACAAGAGGGGTGGGTAGACCTGTGGCTCCCATGGGGGAAGGTAGGCTGTGTCGCATGGCCTTGGCTACTTGGCAAGCTGCTTGGCCACCCAAGGCCATACATGCCCCTCCCCACTTCAAAGATAGCATCTCCCAGACTTTCAACGTGTTCAGGAGGGAGACTGGAGCTCCGTGTGCATCATACTTGCACCATCCTCAACCCTGTTTTTTTAATGGCCCTCAGGACAGCCCATCAGGAAAGGGGCTGGATCCTCTACAGTACTGTGTCTATGTGGGACTGACAGCAGTGGAATGGCTCATTTGTTCCTGTTTCTTCTGAGCCTTGTTCTAGGAGCCTAGAGTGAATTGTGTGTTTTCCCAGAGCCTAAGCCTGGGTCCTGCCTGAGAGTCAGCAAGGAGTGTGCACCTGACAGGTGAGCCCAGAGACTGTAAGTTTGTTGTTTTTGAGGACCCAGAGATTCAGCTAGCAGGAGGTCCTCCGGGGCACACCATGTTCCTGGAGCATCAGGTGCAGGATCCAGGTGAATCCTCACAACCAAAGGCTGCCATTATCGTCCTTTAAAGACCTAAAGAAGCAGTCCCCGGGAGAGAGCCTTGCTGTCTAAGGCCACACAGCTCTTTGCAGCACCGCAATGAAGCCCCGATGAGCTGCGATGTCAGAGCTCAGGCTCCCCGACACCATTGTCTCGTTGAATAGGAGGAAAAGAACCACTTTTGTTGTTTCTGGTTTTAATGTTATTTTTAAATTCTTGAGACAGAGCTTTACCATCTAGCTCAAAGTGGCCTCAAACTCATTAGGTAGCCCAGGGTGGACTGGAAGTTGTAGTCTTCCAGCCTCTAGTTTATGTTACCAATCATGGGGGTCTCTCACTAGGGAAGCAGAGGCAAGAGGATGGCTCATGAATATGAAGCCATCCTAGTCTACATGAGTTCCAGACCAGTCAGGGATACATGTTGAGATCCTATCTACAACAACAACAAAAAAACAGAAGCAAAAGCAGTTTGTTTCTTTGCTGCTGTTTGTTGTTGGTGATTTTTTTGAGACAGGGGTTTCTCTGTGTAGCCCTGGCTGTGCTAGAACTCCCTCTGTAGACCAGGCTGGCCTCGAACTCAGAGAACTGCCTGCCTCTGCCTCCTGAGTACTAGGATCAAAGGTGTGCACAACTACACTTATCTCCAGGTGTCTTGCTAAGACCCTTCACAGGCCTTATCTCATTTTGTCTTTTATTTTACCTGTGGGAACAGTTTTCTCTGTTGATACGATGGCCAGGAAGGCAAAGTACTGAGAAGAGGTAGCAACAGAATCCAGCCTGAGGCCTTGAACTCTTTTTGTTTGTTTTTGTTTTTTGAGACAGCATTTTCTATGTACCCCTGACTGTCCTGATACTCGATCATTAGACCAGGCTGGCCACGAACTCAGAGATCCTCTTGCTTTTATCTCCCAAGTGCTGGGATTAAAGGTATGTACCACCACTGCCTGGCAAGGCCCTGAACTCTTAATTTCATGCCCACAGAGCATGTGTGTTGCTGCAGTCCTAACCAGCCTATGGGAAGTGGCCAGGCTGACAGCTGTGAGGTCTGTACAACTCCATGATGGAGAGCCCCCCCCCCCTTGCCCATTCTACCTTGTCTAGTTTCCTGGCCCCAGACCATACCTTCACAGGCAGAAAAGCCCAGCCATCATCCTCTTGGCCCATAGTAGGTACTTGATGGATGTGCCAGGACTGTTGTTTGAGGGCTTAATGCTGGAGGGGATGGAATCCTGGCCAAGATCCTGATCCTAAAGAGAAAAACACCAGTAGAATGCAAATGCTCTTACTTCCTCCTCCTTCTCCCAGAGTGAACCCCCACTTTCCAACTCCCAGGTGCCAGGGACTTGAAGAAAGGAGTTGCCCACGCTTTGCAGCCTTTGAATTATTCTCCTACTCCCAAGGGAAAAGAAGCAAGAGAGAGTCACATTAGCAAAGTGCTTGCAGAATCAGGCGTCACTCTTTGTGATTAGTAAGATGAATGATCCCTTGCTTTGCTCAGCATTTTGTAGTTTTCAAAGTGCTTTCTCAACCACTGTGTACTGTTTGATCCCCCACAGCCTTCCTGATAGGTAGGCTGGGCAGGAATCACTTTTCTCCTTGCAGGCACTGAGACTTGATAAGGGTCCTAAACTGTCCCAGATTTTTTTTTTTTAATGTGTATGGCTGTTTTGCCTGCATGCATGTCTGTATACTGGTGTTATAGACTGTGAGCTGTCATGTCGGTGCTGGGAATTGAACCTGGGACCTCTGGAAGAGCAGCCAGTGCTCTTAACTGCTGAGCCATCTCTCGAGCCCCTCCACTGCTTTCTTACTGGGTAAAAACCTCAGGGCAGAGCTTCAGTTATGCATCAGTAAAGTGGGGACCAGAGTAGCTATTTAGAGTACTCAGGGGTTAAGTGTGATAATGAGTGGGAGGGATCAGCTAAGTGCCCGCGTCCATTTTAGAGAATGGTGCTGGATTTTTACTGAAGATAACCAAGGTAATGCCCTGGGTTCCTCTGAAGACTTGTCTTTCTTCCCCAGTGTTGAGAGGAACCAGAGGGTAGCTCATCCTCCAACCTGGGAAGTCTGCTGGTGGTCACCCTCTGATCCTTCCTGCAATCAAGTGTATAGTAGGACTGGCCATGAATTTCCTTTGATTCACAAACACTGGAGTTCTTTAGAGGAAGATTATGAGATAGTTTTCTTTTGGTGACAGGAAACTATGGTAATTATGGTAAATATCTTATTCATTTGTTGTCTTTTTGTATTATCCCAGATCCTCTAGCTCATTAGCTATGTAATCTTCGTCAAGTTAATTTGAATTTTTTTGGCTCTCAGTTTGTTCATCTGTAAAATGGGGAAGCAGTACCTACTTCAAAGGGTTGTAACGAGGATTAAATGAGCTTCTCTGGGTAAAGAATTGTGCCCAGGGCACAATTAAATGTACAGTAATGTTAGTTGTTATTTACTGTTTCTTCTGTGCTTGGCAGCTGTCTTCCATCTACCCCTCCCCCAGTTAAGATAAGCAACTGATGTTCAAATGCCAGACCTGATTCCTCAGTTATTCCTTGGGTTAGCTACCATTCTTTTTAATTCCATTTATTCAGGAAGACAAATTGTAAGCAAGTTGCCAGACAGTGATGTTATTATGGAGATAGCCTTGAATTCAGCTTCATTTTTTGAAATGTGAATCATTCACAAAAACTTGAGAACTAAAACTCTCATTAGTAGCAAATCATTGGCAGTGCTCCCAGCTGGCCTCTCTCGCTGATGATTTCAGCAGCAGCCGGTGGCTGTGGTAGGCTCTCTCCAAACAGGCTTAGACATTTCTTGCTCAGTAGGTCAAAGCTGGGGAGTGCACTCAGTTTGCTGGGGCCTACCTCCAGTTTGGCTGAACTCTAGTCTCTGAGACTCTTTGGGGGTTTCCTTCCTGGAGCTTTGTATACTTGTCTGATGCAGGTCAGCTTCGATCACCCCTCTGACCTTTCAGGTGTTTATGATGTCCTTTGTCACCAGAACCACTTTCCACACCTGATAAGCAGCACCTGTACTTAGGCTCCAGTCCTGTTGGTTTACATGTAATAAGCATTTAAACCTGTCTTATAGAGCCCCTCCCCCCCAAAAAAAACAGGCAAGTGATTGGAGAGGCTTTGTGATATTAACTACTGTGTGAGAAATGGAAGGGGGTTCACATAGTGAGAAATGGAAGAACTTGGACTCCAGACCATTCTTTCTGACGCTCTCAGTCTTGGGTTCCCTCTCTGCCCTACCTACTTACCTTCCATTTCAGCAAGGGCTCCCTGTCTCTAAACAGGTATAGCTGGTTTCCTGACATCGTTGCCACTTGTGACTAACACTACCCTGCTTCTGCCAGTGCTTGTGCTGTGCCTCCTGAAGGTTCCAGAAAGTACGTTTCTAACAGCGTTCCTAAGTCTGTCCTCCACTGCCACTGCAGGAGCCTCTGGGGCAGGCCACACTCACCCTCTGTGATGTGGGATATCACACACAACGTTAGTGTTTTGTTTTCCCTAGTAAAAGCACTCTGTTCTCGCCTGGTAGACTCTCACACTATTTTATTTCCCAAGCCCTGCCCCCAAGCTGCAGGAATCCTTGTCATTGAAGTTAGTACAACTGATTAATCTTCTACCATACTTATGGTAAGTCCCTCCCCAAGTGTTCAACATTCAGTCTTCAGTCTTCTCATTGATCTTGCAGTATTGGCCCCGGCGCCTTCACTTTAATGGAGTCCGAACAGATGAGGAAACCAAGACTTTGGAGGACCAGGATTGAGCCACAGCTGGGTGCACGTTAGGCAAGCGTTCTACTAGTGAGGTACATCCTTGGCTGCCGTGTGGGAGCTGTACCTAACCACCCTGGCTAAACTGCTTCTCTATGAACCACCTTGCCAGAAGTGAGGGTACATAACATAAAGGGTTAGCTCCAATTCCTCACGGAGCTCACAGTGTGATAGGCTGAATAATACTGAGTTTCTGTGGCTGGTTTTTCAGAATCAGTTTTCTCCTGGCCACACCTACCCCTCCAGGCACATCCATAGTTCACAGTGCCAAGATGCCAAGGGACCTAGGAGGCAGTGCCCGAGGGAGCCCACAGTGCTCTGCACAGCCAGTTTATGCCCCAGGCCAACTTCTGTTTACTCTCTGTCCTCTGAACTCTCCTGCCTGCTCCACAGAACCCAGAGCTCATCTGAGTCTGGCTCTCTGTGATATTCCTGGAATAACCTGGTCTAGGTCCAGTTGCTGAGGAGATTGGAGATATGATTTGGCTTGAAACTTATTGCTCCTGTGAATTTTTACATGGTCCAACAGAATCCTTTAAACATTTCCTCTTATTCACCCTGTTATTTGGGGTCTCTCCCAAAGACAGGATGGACTAGCCTTTGGAGTCAATAGGCAAAAGGACAGCCTCATTCTCTGGAGAATGCCTGTAACCTGAAGCTGACCCTTCCTGTTGAAGCTGAGCTCAGCTTTGTCCTCCTGTTGAAGGTGCTGGGTGGAAGAGGCAGGCCTGGGTGGCCAGTCCTTGACCATCAGACACTTCTTCTCAAGGCCTGGGTGGAGAATTTAGCCAGCTGCAGCTGACAGCACCTTTCCTTTGGCATGAGGGCCACAGCCCAGAGACTGCTTCCCAGAAGCAGCTGCAGCCTTAGGCCCCATTCTTCATGTTTCTATCCACCATACTATGCCAGATTGGGTGTAGGTAGATGGGGGGGGGGGGCTCAGTTATAGAGGTGAAGTGACAGTGAAGTGGACGGGCTTATCCAGATACACCCATCAAGGGGAAAGAGACTGGTATTATGGGGGATTCAGTGAGAATAACTTGGGGGTTCTGAGGATCAAGCCACTGGTCAGTGCAGATGTGGTATGAACTGGATGTCCTGGTACCTGATAGGAAGTATGGCCCTGCTTCCTGTGTTCTTTGTGTAGTCTGTCCTGCTTCACAAACAGGTGTCCATGGCATACTTGTCCATCACATCATCTGTGATGGCTTGTGGACTGCCTCAAGGAGGGAACAAAGGCACAGGCCGGGTACCATTTCAACCATGGCAACTGTGTGGGCAAGCGTTGAATGACATGGTATAGATGAGCTGAGACAAAGGCAATGTGTAGACAGTTAAGAGTGAGGTGAGCTGGGGGGGGGTCCCTTAGACTCTGGGTATACGGGAAGGAACTGAGTTGCTCCTTGGGAGGCAGGAGTGGGTAGAGTTAGAATAGAGCAGAGAGCAGGCATAAAAGGACAGTTTATAGAAAGGTGGGGATGACTTGAAAAGGGGTGCACGTGGTAGAGAAACAAGCAATACCATTTTCTTTATTGTCAAAGCAAGGTGCTTTCACACAAAAAATGTGAATTAAATGCTAGAAGCCCAAAGAAGAAATCTTTGTATTCCCCCAAAGAAGAAATCTTTGTATTCCCATCACCTGGAGAGTCTACATTCTCCTTTGATGTTTATCTAGCCCCTACCACCACCGCATACACACATACACACCCCTTTCTCTGCTCTTCTACACCAAGATCTGGCATAGTGATCAGGGTGTTTGGATAAATGGGAAGCCCTGTTGGATTTTGTACAAGGGAAGCATATACATGTAGTGACTTGGGAATAAGCACCTGGCATTGTGAACAGGCAGGATTGAGCCTGTCATACATGGTGGTTTTACCACTTAAGGTTTGGGACTTGGGACTGGAGATATGGCTCAGTGATTAACAGCACTTGTACTTGCAGAGGACTGGAATCTTGCAGATTCCCAGTACCCACCTACAGCTCTCAGCCATCCGTAACTCCAGTTTCAGTGTCCTCTTCTGACCTCCAAGGACACTAGGCATGAATGTGGTGCACAGATATATATGTGAGCAAAACACTCATACACATAAAATAAGTAAATCTTTAAAAAGTTTTAAGATTTGGGACTCATTTCATCACTCACCCACCTCATAAGAATGTCAGGCTGACACCTCTGATCCTTCAGGGGTCAAGGACAAGAATTTCACCAGAATCGTCTGAAATACTTGCTGCCACCTCCTGTTCCCCCCTTCCCGAGGACCCTCCCCATTTGCCACCTACTTTCTCCAGAAGCCCTCCTCTGAACTCACAGACACAGCCAGTGTTGCCACACCACAGACCTTTCTACTGTGTGAGGTCATTTCAGGGGAGAAACTATATATAACGGAGGACCAGCATCAGGACAGCCCCGCGTTGTCAGGCCATTTAGCATCACCCTTCCGCTGATGCTGGCAGGGTCACCTCAGACTGAGCTGTCTGGTGGGGGTGTGGCATGATAGGAACAGCCCAGAGCAAGTCTCCTGTGGCCTCCACATAAGGCATGAGTCTCTGACTCCTTGTCTGAATGATGGAGTTGGTCTGGACCAGGATTCTTAACACATTTTTAACTGCTGCAACCCTTGCAGATGGAGTCACAGAAGCCTCAATAAATACAACCAAATGGACACTGCTTTGATAGAAGCCAGGGAGAATGGTACCCCAAAGATTATCCTTAGGTCTTCAGGTTCTATAAAGTGCACGTTTTGAAAACTACTAGACAAAATGCTCCTCTAAATGGGTCTTCCAGCCTTAGAACTCTTGGATCTAGCCTGTGTGTGTGGACTCTGGGATTAATGACACATTGACATTGTTCTTAGCTTTGGGCCCTGTTTGAGACTGATGGTCATCTGGACAGATTAGGGATGTGGTAGAGGGCAGAAATCTCAGGGCAATGTTTTAGGGGTTTGTTTGATTTTGGTTTTTCAAGACAGGGTTTCTCTGTGTAGTCCTGGCTGTCCTGGAACTTGCTCTGTAGACCAGGCTGGCCTCGAACTCAGAGATTCACCTGCCTCTGCCCCCGAGTGCTGGATTAAAGGTGTGCGCCACCACCGCTTGGGGGGGCGGTTGCTTTGTAGTGGGGACAGTCAGAGAATGGCACCGTTTGCAGCTTGAGTTTGCCCTGCTGGCCTGTACTTTGAAGGCTTATTATTTCTGACCTGCTCCTGCCTGCCGTTCCTTTTAGTGCTGATTTGCTCCAAAGAAGAGATGAAAATGAGGATGTGATGTATTTTAGGCAAGGAAAGTGCATTTAATTTGAGCAGCCTGGGGCTGACTGAGTTCCTCACTTTATGTAGCGTATTTGTGGAGTACAATGGTGCCTTTGGCAGAAATAGGAAAGCCCAAATCTGGGGCCAGTTTTCCTTCATTCAACAAACCTTTGTGGAACACCTGCTTTGTATTCTTGGAAAAGCTTAAAAGGGAGACCCCAGCTATATTACGACCCCCCAGATCACGAGTAATGCAAACCTACTGAATCTAGCTTAATTTGGCAAGAAGGACCTACAGGCAGGATTGGTCCTGGGGAAATTCCTGCTGTTGCTCAGCTCTTTGTTGGCTTTTTTCTCTGCTCTCCAGCTGCTTCTGCCCAGGGCTCACGGGTCCTGTGTGTTCCTGCACAGTCCCAGCCATGCTCAGATAGACTGAGGTCTGTCCACTTCAGAGTATACATTCCTGAAGGGTCAAGTTGAGCCTGCTCAGGTCAGGTCTCCACCCTTGGTCTGCTGAACTCCAGTCAGGAGATGCAGTCACATAAGACAGAGCAAGTCTGGCACCAGCCACTCCTAACATTGTACAGACTAGAGACAGTTCCAGAAAAGTGAGCTGAGAGCTGCCTGGCTGTAAAGCTCTGTGCTCCTGCAGGGCTTCATGAGGAATTCTGATCCTGGGAAGGAAACCAAGTGTGCGGGGAACGTGTGTCATAGCCACACAAGGGGGCAGTGAACAGTTCCCCTGGCAGTGCCTGCTTGCTGCCTGGTAGAAGGCTCGCCCAGCAAGGGCTGTTGGACTAAAGAGCAGGGCTCCCTGAGCTTTGTGCCCACAGAGTTCTACTGGGCTGCAGGAACCAACCAGGTCATCTCAGGGATGGGAGTGCTCTGAGGCTACTGGCCCCTAGAACAGAGCCTGAAGGTGGTCAGGAATGGAGGTAGCTCTGTCTTGGGGCCTGTGAACATTTCTTTTTTTCTGAACATCTGGTCTTGACTTTCCCCTGGGTAGTCCCTGCCTTCTTACCCATCAACTTGTTTCATGACCTAGCATATCAGTACCAACATCCTTGGGATCCCAGCATAGCCAGCCACTGAATCCCTGCAGGGCCTTGGGCGGGGCAGATGTTGAGGAACACATGTCCTCACATCTCCTCCAGTTAGAAGGCTGTGCGTGCTAGAGAATGGAACCTTGCATGAAGGAACAGAGGGAAGGGATAGGAAGGAGGCCTAGACTAAGCTAGAGCAGGGTACAGGGAGGGACTAGCAGGCATGTGTTTTGCGGAGGGGCAGTGACAGTTAGGCCTGAAGGTACCGTGACTGTGGAACTAAGGGTCAGAGCTGTGGAACTGAACGGGAGCCACTGGGAAACGGAGCTAGCTGGATGCCAGGGACCTGGGAGGGCACTTCTGGAGTGGAAAGGAAGGGATGGGGAAGATGGAGGCCACCTGAAGAACAGGATGCTCCAGGCAGAGAGGGATGGGTTGGGACTAAAGTGCAAGGGGTACAGAAGCCCATTGAGACAGTCTGCAGGACCTGATGATAGGTTAGCTGCAACAGTGGGAGGGAGGCCTAGAGGCGTGGAAGCAGATGGTCGGAGACTTGGGGAAGGTTTGGTACAAAGAAGATTGTGTGTGTGTGTGTGTGTGTGTGTGTGTGTGTGTGTGTGTGTGTGTGTGTTCACATGCATGTAGTGCTGGAACTGGAACCAAGGGCCTTCTCTGTGTACTAAGCAAGTGTTCTAGCCCTGAGCTATATCCCAAGCCCAGATTGTTTCCTCAAAGGAGCAGGAGCACCACTGGAATGTTTGTAGTTTCTGGCTTAGGCTGGGGAGAAGGCAATGTCTTCAAAGCAGAAAAGGAAGTTCTGGGGTCAAGGGGGAGACTGCTGGAGATTAGATCTTGTGTCCACCAGCTCTTCTTCTTCGGAAGTGTGACCTTGGCCAAGTGGCCCCAGCTTCCTCTTCAAAATAGGAACAATATCTGCCCAGTCCCTCACAGAGTTGGGGGAGAGTCAAAGGTTATGTATGTGACAAAGCTTTGTATGTGGCAAGCCCTATAGGTGTAGGCATCTTTTTAGCATGGCCTTTGATGTGATGCTGGGACACAGTGACGCCCAAGGGCCTAAGATGTAACTTGATACTAGCTCCAGCCAAGCTACCCCATACTCCCTTTCAGATGGCATGCTGCTGTGTGTTACTTGGGTGTGGTGTGGAGCCCTGGCTGAGTGACCTTTTAGGTTTTCATTTCATCTGACTTCTATTGGTCTCCCAGGACTGCTCACTGTGTGTGTAGTCAGGGCAGGACTGGGTCAGGAGGGAGATGGCTGAGCCCATCTTCCAAGAGAGAAAGGCAGTACAGAAGAACCTGTGGGTAGACATGCTTACCCTTAATGTCCTGGTGTGGAGCTGCAATGGCCACTCCTCTGTCCATCCGTGTTGGCCTCCATGGCCTGCTCCCCATTAAGAAAACCATAGTGCTCATGTTCCCAAGATACCAGGAAAGGGGAAATGAGGAAATGCTGCATCTAGTTTTGCCACCAGCCTAGGCAGAGGACCCAGATAGAGACAATGAGTTGTGGTAGCGACCAGAATACTGGGCAAAGTCCAGAGCCCATTGAGTCTAGGGAGGCTTCAGGAAAGGCTGTGGTGTTCTTCCCATCATGCCCTGCCCTCACCATCCAGTCTGATTCTTTGTGCCCAGCTCCTCTCTTCTCACCGTCCTGCTCTTCCTCTGGATCTCCCGCAGCTTCCTTTAACCCGGCAAGCCGAGCTGTCCCTGCCCCACCGCCTTTGGTGTGTCTTCCTCACCCTAGAGCATCTTTAGATATTCTCTTCAGTTTCCCCTCCCAGAGCCTCTGTGGGAGCTGCCTGCTCTCTCCCACCACAGGCCAGACTTTGAAGTCCCATGCCAGCCCATTCCCACACTAGGCCCCTTGGCATGTTACTTTTCCTAAAACGCAGCTGCTGTGTGTTCCTGACCTGCCCGGCTGTCCTTGTCCTCAACCAGAGTTGTCACTTGTGACAATAAATAGGAAATGAAAAGCAGAGGGTTGCCAGGTGCCTGTTGACTCTCCTTCCAGCTGCCCAAATTCCTACTGGGAAACAACCTTAGTATTAGACATAATAAAGCTAACACCAGTACTTCCTGTGTTCACGTAGGATTTTTAGGCAACATTTTACATGCATTATTTTATCTTCATGTAAGCCACTGAGCTAAGTCATATAGTTATCCTCTCACAGGTGAGGGAGATTAAAGTTCAGAGATGTTATATAATTTCACCAACACCATCAATACGTTGAGTCAGACTAGAACCTGTATTGGTCTGACTCCCATGGCCATTCTCCCATCCTTGGTGGTGTCCTTGCCGCCCACTGGAGCAGGAGCAGGAGCATTAAAGGAGAGCAGAGCAGATGTCTCCAAAGCCCATTTAAACCCTAGTCTCTCCTGTTCCCTAGTTGGCTGTCACAAATTGTTGCTAGCGCAGTTGAGGAAACCCCACATTGTCATTATCAGAGCTGAACATTGTGTTCTCCATACCCTGAGCAACACAGAGAACATTTGGGTGGGAGTGGTCTGAGCATTTCTCTTTACTGTGGATTCTCCCACACCAGTGGCCCATTTCACAGTTAGGAAAATGCCTTTCTGAAGCCCTAGACCAGTGGTTCTCATTGTGACTCTTTAATACAGTTCCTCATGTTGTAGAGACCTAAACCATAAAATAATTTCATTGTTCCTTATAACTGATTTTGCTACTGTTAAGAATTGTAGTGTAAATATCTGATATGCAGGATGGTTTTAGGCAACCCCTGTGGCAGGTTGAGAACCACTGCCCTGGACCTTTCTTTGATGTTATCTTGACAAAGGGGCTTCTAAAGGAGAAACAGCTGTTGAATCCCTTGACTTTCCTCTGCAGCAATCTTGCAGCTGAAATTCTGGTGCCATCTTGTTCTGACATGTCCACAGTGTGCCCTCTGATGCACATTCTGTACTTACTTGGGCTACTTCTGCTCTTGGAGGTAGGCCCTTTTTGTCTGTCATTGTGACTGGTGACTGTCAATGGGAAGAAAAAAATGGATTGTAATCTCTGGGGACTGTGGCAAATGTGACATTTGAAAAGCATATTAAATATCATAATCACGTTTTAGGTTTTGAAAATATATTGTTTTAAAAAGAGAACTATTGAAAGTAGAGTTTGGGCTGGAGAGATGGCTCAGAGGTTAAGAGCACTGACTGTTCTTCCAGAGGTCCTGAGTTCAATTCCCAGCAACCACATGGTAACTCACAACCATCTGTAATGAGATCTGGCACCCTCTTCTGTATACATAATAAATAAATAAATCTTTAAAAAAAAAAAGAAAGAAAGAAAGTAGAGTTTGACAAAATCTTGCCTTATACAACATTACTTCTCAAGTGAAGTATGTGGCTAGGTATTGGGGTGTGTGTGTGTGTTTAAATCTGCATATTGATCAGAAAGAGAAGTGTGCTCTGAAACTTCACCTTCCATCTTTCTTAGAGCCCTGAAGGGATGTGCTGAAGGTGTTTGGGGATGGCACCCATTTTAGGGGCTCAAGAGAGGATTGAAGCAGGTGCAGCACACACTGGCTTGTTAACTGTGACAGGCTACAAAGGGACACCTTGAAGCTTAGGGACTAGGAACACAGATTTAGATCAGACTAAAGCACAATTTAAACCCAAAGTGTACTATTTAATGATTGTATTGCTTAGCTTATGTGTTATTGTTTTAGACAAGGTCTTATACTGTGCAGCCCAGGGTGGTCTGGAAAACTGCATAACCCAGATTGGCCTCGAATTACAATACTCTTGCTTCAGCCTCCCAAGTTCTGGGATTGTATTAAGATTATAGTTGGGTGCTATTATGCCCAACTTGTATTCCTTAACTCTTAATACCTCAGCTCTTTCATATCTTAACTGATGGTGGTTGGCACCGAGCTCACAGCATGGCTGTGAAGGTTAAGTGGAATAATTCCACTGCCTGGCACATAGCTGTACTCAGCTGTTTATCTACCCAGACTGTCCTGTCTTATCTTCAGTGGATCAAATGTCCTGGGGCTCTGGGTGGCTGACCTGTGGCTTTGTGGCTCTTTTGCTGTATGTGTGGATGAAGGCATCATCTGCTTCTATCTGAAGCGTATACAAATGTTCCTAACTCCCATTGGGGTTGTATTCTGATTTTAAAAAATAAACCTATAAGTTGAAAATACCATTAAGTCAAAACTTTTTTTTTTTATTTTTTTGGTTTTTGGTTTTTAGAGACAAGGTTTCTTTGAATAGCCCTGGCAGTCCTAGGACTTGGTCTGTAGTCCAGGCTGTCCTCAAACTCACAGAGATCCCCCTGCCTCTGCCTCCCAAGTGCTGGGACTATAGGTGTGTGCCACCACTGCTGGGCTAAGTCAAAAACTCTTAGCTAAGCCAGGTTTGGGGGGTGTTTGTATAGTCCCAGCTTCTCAGAAGGCCTTTAATTCTGGGGGATTGCTTGAACCCAAAGGTTCTAAACCATCCTGGAAAACATAGAGAGATCCCCATCTCAAATGTATAAATTAGTTATATATTAATCTATTAATATTTATTATATATCTATTGAGTCTCATAACTTGGGGTAGTCCAGCATAAGTATATTCAGAATACTTAACATTAATCTATAGGCAAAATTATCTTACAAAGCCTACTTTTTAAGAAAATACTGAAGCCGGGCGGCGGTGGTGGTGCACACCTTTAATCCCAGCACTTCGGAGGCAGAGGCAGGTAGGTGGATCTCTGTGAGTTCAAGGCCAGCCTGGTCTACAGAGTAAGTTCCAGGACAGGCACCAAAGTACTGAATAATTGTATCATCTGTTGCCTATTGCATTGGAAGTGAAAAACAAAATGGTTCTGAGGGTGTGCCTTTGTACCACTGGTAAATGGAAGCATCCTCAGTCCAAGACTGAACCGCCACAACTCAGATATGCATTGAATATGTACTTGATCCTGGGCTTGCAGTTGAACAAAATAGATAGGGCCCTATTCTTGGAGGACCCCCAAAATAGTGAGAAAACAGATGATATTCAAATAAGTAAAATTAACAAATGCCATTGTGTGAAAGTAGAGGATATAGGGACAGAATTATGGGATCAGAAAAATGAGAATGGGGGGGGGGGTCAGAAAGACTTCCCTGAAGAAGAGACACAGCTAAGCAGACTTGTGAAAGTTGACACTGATGGAGCCATGTTTATCTCACGTGGCCCCATCCCTGTTGAGGACTACCTTTAATGAATTAAAAAAGAAAACAACAACCCTCCCCAGGGCTGGGGCATCTCTGTCAAAGCCATAGCTGGCAATAGAGCACGTGCTTTATTTCTGCCTCTGCTGTGTGTGATCGGCACAACCAGCGGGGGCTCTGAGCAGGGACCTACATGAGGAAGGCACTTGGATAGCAACGAGCTTGACATCTGCTAAGGAAGAAGCGAGTGGCTGGGTCAGGTTTTGTCCTTCAAGTGAGAATAGTTTCTCAGGGAGCTGGAGGGAAGCTGTGTCCAAATTACTTCCCAGTGCCACTGCGCTGGTCAGCAAGCATCTGGAGGCTGGCTTCTTGAGACTGCAGTTGGTGACTGTCTCCTCTGGTTTTTTCCCATGGCAGATGTCTCTTCCACAGTGTCCCATGGAGAAGGGCCATTAGGCAGAAGGGGAGGGACTTGTATGCTGCAGGAGACAGGCCAGATTCAGAAGCCCCAGAGCCTGGCACTCCCCTCCCCCAGGGCAGCTGTCTATCCTGAGTTTTATGTTCTTGTTGTTTGATCTGGAATATCATGACCTGTCTTAGAGTTTCTATTGCTACAATGAAACACCATGACCAAAAAGCAAGTTGGGGAGGAAAGGGTTAATTTGCCTTACATTTTCACATTGTAGCTCATCACTGAGGGAAGCCAGACAGGAACTCAACCAGAACCTGGAGGCAGAAGCTGATGCAGAAGCCATGGAGGGGTGCTACTTACTGACTTGCTCCCCATGGCTTGCTCAGGCTGCTTTCTTTTGGAACCCAGGACCACCAGCTCAGGGATGGCACCATCCACAATGGGCTGGGCCCTCCCCCATCAATCACTAATTAAGAAAATACCCTGCAGGGTTGCTTACAGCATGCTCTTATGGAGGCATTTTCTTAATTGAGGTTTCCTCCTCTCGGATAACTTTAGCTTATGTCCAGTTGACATAAAACTAGCCAACACATGGCCCTTTTTACTTTTTCCCTGTCTTCTCATCTGAAACATACACTCCATAGGAAAAGACAGTGGACTTAAATGCAAGTGAAGGTTTAAGGTCAGACACTGTGGGATGCTGAACTCCAGAGCCTACGTGAGGAGGTAGCATTGAGTTCCCCATGGCATTGCTTTAGGGAGGAACTAGGACAGTTTCTGTCTAGTTCAACAGTGACCCTGCAGAGCTTGGTGTGACACCTGGCTTGTCGAAGGTGCTTAGCACTGT
Source organism: Peromyscus aztecus (assembly GCA_902168405.1). Lineage (NCBI taxonomy): Eukaryota > Metazoa > Chordata > Mammalia > Rodentia > Cricetidae > Peromyscus > Peromyscus aztecus. The sequence goes on from CABHPQ010168911.1 coordinate 16,070, forward strand.
TGAGATTGAAGAGATCCCCTCTGGCACCTTACAGATAGATGTGGACAAATTCTAACACAGGTTTTTGGCTCCTTTCCCAAGACCTGGCATTTATACGTTAGCTGCCTAGTGACAGAGCTTCTAGGGGATGTTTGAGGAACTTGAAATTATGCCATCAGGAACCTGGGACTGCTTAGCAAGAAAACACAAACGCTTAGGGCGATCAAAAAGGCTTTCTTAAATCCCCCTAAACCATTATCATGGCTCTCTTACCATTTCTTACTTTGCACACAGTGAATGTAGCACTGTGTCCAAGCTGTGTAGACCCTCCCATGGAACTCTCATGGTAACCATGAGGTGATTATCATCTCTCTTCAATAAGGGAGGAAATCGGGGCTTAGGGAAAATGTTCTATCCTTGGTTTTAAGTGGATCTGTCTGACTCCATGGCCCACAGTTACTGTGAGATCTGAACCCTACACAGGGCTTTGTGCCTAGAGATTTGTTGTGTGATTTTTGTAGCGTTACCACTCATGGATGGAACTTCCTGGAAGTTAAGTTTTCTGTTCCCCGTAAGAGAGATCTTCAGAAAGCAATCTAAAATAGGAACAAACTGCCCCTGAGAACCTTGTTCTCCCTGGAGAGCTCAGGCCTGCCGGTGTGTGTGTGTGTGTGTGTGTGTGTGTGTGTGTGTGTGTGTGTGCTTGCATCAGCTGGGGCATGCACTACATGGTATCTAAGACCTCTCCAGCTCTAACAGGATCTGGTTCTGCAAAAGATAAGCCCTCGTGTGATATCCTGGCAGAGGCTCTTTCTGAATGGTACAAGGAGGGTCATCCTCAGCCAGGCATGAGCAGTAGGCTCCAGACTTCATTGTAATGGTTCATTCTGGATTTCTTACTTCCGTTTGTCTTTGAGGATTGGTCTAGGTCCCTTCCAACAGGAGCTAGACATCATTCTGTTCCTGCTCCCCTTTGGATTATACAACTGCCTGCCAGGTGTCTGGACTTGGCATGGAAACTGGCCCTGGGATGGGTCTGGGAATAGGGCACACCTCTGTGCTACTGTTGCTAGTCCGCTAGTCCTGGAATTTGTGGGGCTTCAGACTTTGCATAACTGAGCTGGTTTTCCTTTGAACTTTGCTCGGCCTCATTGACTTTCTGTGGGTACATCTTTGGTTTGGGGGTGCAGAAAGGTATGATGTGATTCCAGAGTGCCTCTCAAAATACCAAATGGGTAGGAGCATTCTGTAAACCTCAGAGGCTGCAGAAGGGGCATTATTGACCCTACTAGGTGCAGATGCCTTTGCAGTACCAGGGCCCTGGGGCAGGATAGCAGAGTGGGAAAATCCTACAGGTCATGCGCCCAACTGCGTAGCCAGCGTGCAGTTGCTCCACTTCATGGTCTGGAGAGGTCAGCCAGACTTCCCTTGGGCTAAGCTAGCTCTTGAATGCACCAGTGAATAGAAAACCCTTGCTTATGTTAGCCTGTCCCACACAGCAGTGGTTCTTAACCTGTGGGTTATGACCCCTTTGAGAATCAAATGACCCTTTCACAGGGGTCACATGTCAGATATCCTGAATATCAGATATTTGTCTTACAGTTCATAACAGTAGCAAAACCACAGTTGTGAAGTAGCAGTGAAAATAATTTTATGGTTGGGGGTCACTGTAATATGTAGAACTGTATTGAAGGGTCACAGCATTAGGAAGGTTGAGAACTGCTGCTCTCCAGAGTGTATTTTGAAGCTATCTTATTGCTCAGGGCTGTGTCCCTGTGAGGACAGTCCCTGTTACTCAGTGAATTTGCATAAGCCTGAGCGTGCCTGGTTGTTCCACGTGCTGGTTCTGTGTGACCTTGTTGGTTCTAGGATTCTAGGGTTGGATGGGGCAGGCACTGGTAATCTGTCTTAGAGGATAGTAGGAATCAAGGGGAGGCCGAATGACTTACTTGAGTCACCCCAATTTTGTGGACACCCTTAAAATGCTTGATCTTGTCCTTTTGCTTGGCCAGACACATTCTGCTTCCTTAAAGACCCACACTATTTTTTATTGCAAGATTTGGAGAGCTCTTTCTGAAGGGTAAAGCTAGAGCTTTTAGCTCCCTTCTTCTTTCAAATGTACCTGGCCAGAAGGTGAGTGGGGATGGGCATGTAGGAGTCGTGTAGTGCCAGGAACAGGGTTATTAGAGGTTGGAGGAGAAGTTGGAGGGTGCCAGATGTGACAGTTAAGTCTCTCAGAGAGGGACCTGACTGTGGAGACTAGGCCACTCTGGCAACTCCTAGGGCCTCTTGTCTCTGCTCTACTCTTGAATGCTTGCTGGTCATCAGACCTGGAGCCTTGTACATACCAGCCAAGGACTCTTAACTGAGTTAGAGTCCTGTTTTCCCCTGGGTCTTCTTTAGAGATTCTACCCTCTCGTCCTGTTTCTTGTCTGCCTCCCTCTTTTTCCTTCTGATGAGGCATCCCTGAGCTAATTGGCCCTTTTAGCTGCCTTAGCATCCTCTAGTCCCCACACCTGGTGATCCAGAGATCTTGAAGATATGGCCTCTTTGACACATCATATTCTATGTGCTATCTTCCTCCTGGCCACCCACCCTTTAAGAGCCAAGAGGAAGATAGCACGTAGAATATGATGTCTCTGACTTTAACGTTAGAGACCCAGTCAGACTCTCAGCCTGCTCTCTTTCCAGACACTATTGTCTTGTGTAAGAAGTGACATCTTACAGACGAGTCCAATGGTGGGACATCGGTGGATGGTGGCAAGACCATGACATAGAAGTGATAAAAGGAAATGAGCATTTATGGAGTACCATAAATGTTAGTTTCCTCTAACACCGACCAAGTGGTAAAGCTTGCTCAGGGTCACAGAGCCAGTGAAAGGCTGGGATCCGAATGTGGGTTGTGTTCCGCGTGGCTCCTCTTGGTCTGTGGCACCTTTCAGCCACATGGTTTAAGGAGAAGTTTTGGAGCTGTCAGTCAGGGCTTAATGAGCCAAATGGTTAGGCACCCAGGGCTTCATAAGGGATTGTATCTGTAATGGGTGTGACTGGTGGATGCCAGGATTTAGGATTCAGAGTATTATCCAGAGTAGAGTGAAAGCAGGTGGGAATGGGTCTAATAGACCCAGAATTGTCTCCTGGAGTACACAAAAACCACACTTGCCTCAGTGGGAGGAGGTTATGTCCCCTCCTGATCCTACCCTAAGACAGCCATGGTGTCAGGAAGACCAAAAATCAGGAAGACCAAAAAATACTTAATGTAAGTATTGTGTGTGTTAGCGCTCTCTCTCTCTCTCTCTCTCTCTCTCTCTCTCTCTCTCTCTCTCTCTCTCTCATGGTTAGCTTTCTGTTGCTGTAACAGAGTGCCTGAGATAATTTATTACTGTAACAGAGTACCTGAGAGAATTTCCTTAAAACGAAGAAAGGTTTGCTTTGGCTCATAGCTTCAGAGGTTTCAGCCATGCTCTTTGGGCTCTGGCACTTTGAGCCTGTGGCAACATAGTACCTTGTGGCAGAAGCCCATGGCGTAGGAGACCTGCTCATGGCAGCCAGGAAACAAAAACAAGAAGGGGCCAGGGTGCGAGTATTTCCTCCAGTTAGGCTCTGCCTCTTAATGGCCTTACCAAACTCCAGGAGTGCCACAGGCTGGTCAGGCCTTTAACCCGGGGGCTGTTGGGACTCATTTCAGATCTAAACTACCACATCCTTCTTGCCACCATGAGTCAGGCCTTTAAACCCTCCAAGGCTCTGATGCTGCCCTTCCCATCTCTGCCCTGTCCTCTTTGAGTTCCTCCGGAGGCTTCATCTTGCCTCTTCTTTCTGACCCTCCCAAACCTTAGTGGACTGGCTGGAAATCCATACCCACTGTTCCCCTAACTAGCTAGGCACCAAGAAAAGGTTGTTTGTTTAAAGATTTATTCTTTTTTAGATGTGTGTGTATGTGCATGTGAGTACTCTTGGAGGTCAGAAGAGGGCATTGGATCCCCAAAAGTTGGAGTCAAAGGGGATTGTGAGCCATCTGATGGGTGCTGGGAACTGAACTTGATCCCCTGGAAGAGCAGCAAGTGCTCTTAGGCACTGAGCAACTTCTCTGGTCCACTAGGAGAGACTTCACTCCTCCAGTCTTCAGCCCGGTCTCTGAAGGCAGGTGTGTCTGTAGCACCATTATGTGCCACAGAGGCTCAGGGACATAGTGGCTTAGTGGAGAGGAAACCTGTTTTCTGTCACATCATGTCCCTGACATGAACATACACGGAGAAGGGACCTCAACTGCCAGTGCTCACCTCAGGGTCCAGTAATGCACCCACTTTCTCTTCAACAAACTTGCCCTCGCCCTCCCTTGGGGAACATCTGTGTGGCAGGCAGACTGTGCCACACAACTTCGTGAAGCAGAGGCTGACTAAAGTAACTTCTTCTGCCCTTCAGAAACTTGCTATGTCATCTGGAGAGACCCTGTGTGGAAGCAGTCTGGGCAGTGCACACACAATGTATACCACACGTGTGGGTCTGTGGACCACACAGAGGACATAAAGTGCCGGGAGCAGGAGGGCTTCATAGCGTGGCATCTGAGCATTCAGGGTCAGCAGCTAGAGGAGGGGTCTTCAGGAGGAAGACGCAGAGACCTGAAGGTCTGAGAGTGCATGGAGATTGGTGCTGGATGTGGTCTAAGCACAGAAGGCAATGAGAGGGTACTTTGTCCCAGATGTCTGTATGGCTTACACTTCCCTCCAATTGGACTCTACACCTGTTAAGAGCCTTCTTCCCATGCCACTGTTTCTAAAATTATGTCCCTCTTATCATTCTGATTTTCTACTTTATTTTTAGGGTAACCCTTTAGTAATTCCTGCCTTATGCCTTATGTGTAGAGTGTATGCTCCATGAGTACAAATAGTAGGTAACATTTTAACAAATGTTAAAAATGAATGAATGGGGCCGGAGAGATGGCTCAGCGGTTACAAACACTGGCTGCTCTCCTAGAGGTCCTGAGTTCAATTCCCAGCAACCATATAGTGGCTCACAACCATCTATAGTGGGATCTGATGCTCTCTTCTGGTGAGCATGAAGATAGAGCATATATAAAATATAATATATAAAATTGAATGAGTTGTCAGGTGGTGGTGGTGCACGCCTTTAATCCCAGCACTTGGGAGGCAGAGGCAGGCAGATCTCTGTGAGTTTCAGGCCACCCTGGTCTATATAGTGAGTTTCAGGACTACAAAGAGAAATTCTGTCTCAAAAAAAAAAAGAAAAAAAATAATGAACTATACTGAAGTACATATTTTTGGAAAGTTTGATCTCCATAATAAAGAGTTCAGCTTTCAGACTGGAGAGATGGCTCAGTGGTTAAGAGCACTGGTTGCTCTTCCAGAGGTCCTGAGTTCAATTTCCAGCAACCATGTGGTGGCTCAGAACCATTTACAATGGGATCTGATGCCCTCTTCTGTCATGAAGATGTATAGGAAGACAGAACACTCTCACACATAAATAAATAAATAAATAAATAAATAAATAAATAAATAAATAAATCTTTTAAAAAAAAAAGAGTTCAGCTTTCATGTATTCTTTTTTAAGGATTAAAAAATATGTCTGTGCGTGTACACAGTGTGTGCGTGCGCGCGCACATGCGCGCGTGCGTGCGTGCGTGCGTGCGTGCGTGTGTGTGTGTGTGTGTGTGTGTGTGTGTGTGTTATGTATGTATGTGTGTATGTGTGTGTGCCTGTGAAGACCAGAAGAGGGCATTGGATCCCCTGGAGCTGGAGTTACAGACACTTGTGATCTGCCTGAAGTGGATGCTGGGAACCCAACAAGGGTCTTCAGGAAGAGAAGGAAAGCACTTTTTAACCACTGAGCCATCTCTCCAGCCTCTGGCTTTTACCTCCCAGGCATTGGAGAGCCACGACACACCATTATTAAGGAAGATGGGCTAGAGCAAGGAGCATGCCTCTTTTGTGGCCCAGCTTACCTGCAAAGCCATAGCTCCTCGGTCCCAGCACTGCTGGTGCAGAGTGTAACCTATTCTGGAAAATGATCCTTTCATTCAGAGCCACAGAAGGGGCTTCCTCCTAACAGTGGAGGGAACATGAGCCGACCTCAGTCTCTTGTTGGGCCTGAGCACTACAGCACTCCTGGACACTGCTGGTAGAAATGGGAATTCAGAGTCTTTCTGGAAAGCAGTTTGGCAGAGGGACCAAGAACCCTAAAAATATCCCTACTCTTTGACCTAGAAATTCCCCAGTGAGGATTTTATCACAGGGAACCAAGCTGAAATGTGCTCAAAGCTTTATGTATGAAGACTTTCATCTCAGTGTAAGAATTTAGAAACATGCTAGGGGTAGAGCTTAGTGGTAGGGTGTGTGCCGGCCCTTAGTTATATCCCCAGCCCTGACTTTAGAAACTGAGTTACCTAAAGGGTAATTCAAGCACCTCCTAGATCCAGTCCCTCCATCACTACTCTGCCTGCCACAGAGGCCTCAGGACAGTCCTAGGCCAGGCCCTTTGACTCCTTGTCCATCGCAGCAGCTCAGAACCCCATGTCCTCTACATGGGGCCCACACTGAGCCATTGGACCAGGTCGTCCTCTGCTTCCCCTCCTCAGAAGTCCTCCATCTCTTGGGGGCATGTCTAAACAGTGTCACTGGCCCAACAGTCCTCCCTGCCCTGCCCTAGAGACTGTATATTCTCTGCACTTGTAACTTGATCTCTCACTGTCTTTTTGTGAGTCTCTCTCCTTGACTAGCTCTGACCTTGAAAGTGTTCTACTCTGCTCCTGCTCCCTGGCTAGGGCCTAATGCAGTCAGTGCTTCATATGTATTTTTGAATGGGTGAGTAAACAAATGAGTGGAGACTATTGTGAGGTTTTGCTTTGGAGAATTGCATTCGATGCAGTACCCAGCACTTAACATGGTAAGCACTGAATAATTGTTTGCTGGATAAATTTATGTGAAATAAAAACAGCAGGATTTTTTATTTTATTTATAATAGATTTCATTTACTTTTGAGTCACTACCAGGAAGAACCAGCCAGGCATCTGAATTTGTACTGAGTTGCCACAGGTGACTCTGGCTTAGCAGCAAGGGGTTGAGACTAACTGAGCTAGAAGCTGGCGTCAGAGTGAGGTTGTTATAATGCTAAGTTTCAGGTGTGCACACCATATGATCCCAGCAGTATGTGTGTGAATTGAGAAGAGAAAGAAAATACCTCAATGTGTCTTGCTAGATATTTTTAGGAGATAGGATATGGGTGACTTACTTTTTTTTCTTTTTGTGTTTCTATTATATAATTTCTCTGTGTGTGGCATATGTCATCTTTTAAACATTAACAAAGTGAGGAAGGTGCTTGGAGGGGTTCCTAATTGTACCTGGTATTGCAGATTGGGGGATCTGTTTCCATTCTGCAGCTCCTGCCAGCTCAGGGCTGATCCCAGGCATTGGGTCTATAACTCACCCTCTGGTGAACCAAGGAACTGCCTTGTGGTCTGGGAAGTGTAGAACTAGTTCCCAGGTCCAGAGCAGGCTGCCTGTGGCTTGGTCCTCAGGAAGAAAGGGGCACGGGTAATGTGACAGACCCTGGCATGATGGGATTTTGTTTAAAAATTTGCCAGTGATGGTGCTGGAGAGATGGCTTGGTGGTTAAGAGCACTGGCTGCTCTTGTGGAGGATCCGGGTGTGATTCCCAGCATCCATATGGTGGCTCACAACCATCTGTAGCCCCAGTTTGATGTCCACAGGCACCAGGCACACACATGGTGCACAGATACACATGCAGGCAAAACACTCATACACATAAAAATAAAGAAAAAAAACCTAAAGAACTCACTAGTGAAAATGCCTTCAGTGAGGCTGGGCTGGAGTGCAGTGGGAGGGGGCCCTAGGACTGGATGGGGCCTAGACAGCAGAGTCTTGTGACACTGGGTCTCGGTAGTTGGCTGGCTACCTAGTAGCCAGAAGGTCAGCCAAGTGGGACCCCATTATTAGAAAGGGAGACAGATCGCATGGACTGACTGGTTGGGGAAAGCAACCAGCTGGAGGGAAAGTCCAGACCAAGGCGTTCTCAGCTTTGCTTTGGAGCAGCAAGCAAGTGAGGCTGTCTCCCGTGGGATGTGCTAGCTTGTTATCTAATACCACCCCACTGTCAAAGCCTCTTCGGTATCTTTCCCCTAACGTGTTCTCTCTTTGAGAGTCCTGTCCATCTTTGCTTCTGCCTCCGCAAGCTGTCAATTTCCTTGCTTCTGGAGGTATCTTGGGACCTCCTGAGGGCAAGATGGAGCCTTGTACATCTTTGAGGTCTGCATAGGAGCATGTGGTTCCCAGCCATAGTCAAGGAGTTCACTGAGGGAGGGGTGCTTGGCATTTGTTCACTTGCCCAGTGTAGCACAGAGGGCTCTGCTGTGACTTCGCGACTGGCTCCTGCCTTGTGCTTCCCTGGGTCACCAAGGCGACGAAATGCTCACTTGCAAGCAAATAGCATCCCTGGTCAGGGCTGCCAGCCTTAGCAGTTCTTGACCTCCAGCTGAGCTGAAACCCAACAGCTGAAACCAAGAGGATGATGCCTTTCCCACCAACCCTGAGCTGTGCCCACAGGGCTCTTCTGTCCTTTTGGTGGCTGTACTGAAAGCAGGTAGCTCCTGCTGCCTGGTGCTGTCAGCTTCTCTTTCGCACCTCACTCCAGAGCCTGGCTAGCATCTACGGCAGGAAGGAGGTTTGGGACAGGTGGTCTCCTAGTGCACAGATACCAGCTGCAACCTGTGTGCAGAGGCGCCTTCTTCTGGGGGCCTGGCTCATTTTCTCCTGGGTTTGGCAGAGGGAGGCTGCCTATCTTCTGAGCCACCCCCACAGGGGAGGGACTCACTCGATGAGGCCACTGGAGGAGCACTCCTGAGAGAATGAGGCCTGACCTGTCTGCTGGGCCTCTGCATAGCCCCACCCCATCCCCAGGCTGGCTCAGTCAGCTCTTGCTTGACACAGATCTTAAGCCCTCGTTAGACTAGTCTGAGGAAGGACAGGTGCTATGGGCCATGACCAGCAGCCCCGGCCAGCCAGGCTCTACACCGCTGCTGCATGAAACCTTAAGGCGGGAGCAGCAGTGACTGACTCCTGGGCCACCCGTTGTCAGCTACCTTCTCCTGAGACCAAAACCTATTCCACCAGAGTTCAGGAGTTCTCTGCCTTGGACAGGTCCTCTCTGCTGCTCCCTTTTTCACCCTCCTCAGCACCCTTTCCCAGGAGAACCTAGCTCCCAGCACCCCTGTGGTCCGCCCTCTGGTTCATTTTCTTAACTCGTTGAGCTCCCATGCATGTCAGGTGCTCCTCAGCGGAGAAACCCGGCCCTGCCACCAGCCCCATTTTGATTTGGGTTTTGATTTGAGGTTAGCTCTTGAGACAGAGTCTTGCTGTGTTGTCCGGTTCTGCATTGGCCTACAGGTATGTGTCTCTGCACTCACTCTCCTCATATTTGAGGCACAACTCATAGAAAGCAACTTAAATGGAAGCTTTAGCTGATCCAAGACAATCAGTAACTCTTTATTTAAAAAGTAGGCAGCCAAAGGCAAACCCGGGGGGGGGGGGGCTGTCTCAGCCTTGTCACGACAGAGGTTTTCTATTGCCCCACATGTCTCCAGATTTTCTACCAAATTACATTTAAATGAATGCTAAGGGAACATAAAACTCTTTAAAAAGCCCACCTGTGCACAAACATGCTTCCTAGAAAAGACAAGGCCTATCCCCCACCCTCAGCTAGGAAGGTTTTCTTCCTCACAGATAGTAAACCTGAGCTCATTTAGGGTTGCCAGTTTTGGGGGGAAGCAGAGAACCCTGACAGGACCACTAACTGACCCCGACAGTTACCCCAGCTCTGACTTGTGCCAAGTAGAGATGGTGTCCGACACAGCCACAGCCCGTTTCCCTGCCATATTGCTCTGTGTCAGCGCCTGGTTGGCAAAGGCATGACCACCTCCACTTTAAAGATGACTCAACTGGGGCTGGAGAGATGGCTCAGAGGTTAAGAGCACTGACTGTCCTTCTAAAGGTCCTGAGTTCAATTCCCAGCAACCACATGGTGGCTCACAACCATCTGTAATGAGATCTGGCGCCCTCTTCTGGCCAGCAGCCATACATGCAGACAGAACACTGTATACATAATAATAAATAAATCTTTTAAAAAAAAAAAAAAAAGATGACTCAACTGTAGGCATTAGGTGTTGCGGGGTATTTGTATACCGTGTGAAGATCTATTACTGTGATTGGTTTAATAAAGAACTGAATGACCAATAGCTAGGCAGGAGGTATAGGCGGGACTTCCGGGCAGAGAGAAAGGCCGTAGGAGAGGAATCTCAAGCGCATGTCAGACAGCAATGGAGGGAGCAGGACACAAAGAATGAAAGAAAGGTGAACAACCACAAAGCAAACAGAGAGTATAAATGGGTCAGTTTCAGTTCCAGGAGCTGCTGGGCAGTGGTGGCACATGCTGTTAATCCCAGTACTCAGGAGACAGAGCCAGGCAGATAGATCTCTGAGTTCTACAGAGTTCTCAGCCTGGTCTACAGATCGAGTTCCAGGACAGGCTCTAAAACTACACACAGAAACCCTGTCTCAAAACTGCCCCCCCCCAAAAGTCACAAGAGCTAATGGGCAAGCCTAAGCTAAGGCTGAGCTTTCATAATTAGTCTCCGTGCCATCATTTGTGAGCTGGGGGCTGACAGCAAAGCTTACCACAATCAAGGACAGATCACCAGAGACTATGAGCTTCTGAGTTTTCTTTCTTTTTCTCTTCTGGCTTTCTCTCTCACCTCTTCTGCCCCTTCCCCCATCTCTGGCCTTAAGATATTACCAAGCCAGGTACATTCATCCTTTTGAATTAGCATCCTATCAGTTCATTATGGCGTTTGCTGGTCCCAAGTTTTAGTTGACAGACATGTCAGCATTTCCATCATTAAGAAGTTAACCTGTAACGTAGATATAGTAACACATACCTGTAATCCCAGCCCTCAGGAGACTGAGATAGGAGGATCACAAGTTCTAGACCAGCCTGTGCTACATAGAGTGTTCCTGGCTAGACTGGGCTACACAGTGAGACCCTATCACAAAACAAAAACAGCTAACAACATACTGTGTTATCTGAATGGAATTGGAGAGATCTACTTTTGAGACCTGGGAGAGAGGCAATAAGAGCTCTGTCTTGACAGAGTTGGGAATTTCCCTTTGGCATAACCAGTTAAGACTGGAGCTGGTCAGGAGGGGCACAGATTGAAAACAAAAAAACAGGGCAATCCAGTGAGTGCCATAGTTGGAGTTCACTTTGGAAGTGACCCTGATCGCCATACCACAGGCATGAGTTCGGATATTTATGGGGCCCTCATTTACGGAGAACAGATTAAGTAGGAGGACTGTGGGATGTGGGCAGGACACCCATTAGACCATGCAAGGTCCAGGGCAACCCATCAGATGCCCAGCTGGCTCTGCCTGTTGTATTGGCTAATTCTCCTGACTGAAGGCCTTGGCTTCCCTCATACCTGCCACTTGAAACAGCCTGTGAGTCTCCTTTATGCCACCCACTGTGTGTCTGATGGTCTAGCCATCCGTCTGTCTGTCCGTCCGTCCATCCATCCATCCTCTACCCACCCACCTAAGGAATACCAAAAACTCATTCTGTGCCAGGGGCCTAGACAACTCTGAAGGGGAGGCCCAAGCCCTGCCCTAGGATAAGCCTGCCTTCCAGTAGTCCAGTAGGGGAGATTAGGAGAAGAGCTGAGGTGGGGAGCAGGGAGTCCACTTTGCCAGGTTGGAAGAGAAGACTTCTGTGAGGAGGCAGTCCTTAAGTCTTGGATATTCTTTTTTTTTCCCCGAGACAGGGTTTCTCTGTGTAGCTTTGCTCCTTTCCTGGATCTCGCACTGTAGACCAGGCTGGCCTCGAACTCACAAAGATCCACCTGCCTCTGCCTCCCAAGTGCTGGGTTTAAAGGCGTGCGCCACCACCGCCCGGCTTGGATATTCTTAAGTTAATTAAAATATCAACCTCACTTCCTCAGGCCCTTCAACCCAGAGGGTGCTCAGGAATTAGGTGTTGAAATGAATCTGGGCCATGGCCCTTTTGTCTAGGCCTGCACACCCTAGCAGCAAGTAATCACCCCCTCTCCTGCTTTCAGGCAACCTGGCTCCACCCCCAGTTGTCATTTGAGCACAGAGAACTGGGTTACCTTGTGGGTGGGGTAGTAGGGTCCTGTAAACTAGAGTGTGGCCCAGCATGGAGCTCAAGGCTAACCCCATCAGCACCAGGGACAGGTAGCTGCAGAGCGGGCACTGCCCACCCATGGACTCTTGAGGTCCTCCTGGGATTGGGTCTTCATTCAAGGGCTTCCCTCTCTATTACCATCATTACCCCGAAGGGAAACTGAGGCCCAGAGCTTGCTCTTCCAGCAACAGCAGAAGCCACCGTAGGGTAGTTCACTATGTTGTAAGGAGGGTGAAATGAGAAGTCTGAAATGCAGGCACAAGGATATCTTACTCCTACCCTGGCCCTCGTTTAGAGGCCTTAGGGATGAGCAACCCTGGGTTCCAGCCACTGGTTTGGCAGATGTGGAGGAGGCAGTGGGTCAGGGTGTGTTTCCAGCAGACTGGCTGCATGCCTCCACTCTAGTACCTACCTATTTGGTTTCTTGTTTCAGTTTTTAATTTACATATTTATTTATTGTATGTTTGTATATTTTGAAAGATGTGCCAGAGCACACATTCCAAGGGTTTCCTAAATTATTCAGATATTTTCATAACAAGTGTGAGCATACTGTATTACAAAACCAAAAAACATTGTGCATCATTGTGTGATTCATTCTCAGCTGAGACAAGGAGATGAGTTTGTCTGGTCAGAGACTTACTCTCATCTGGGCATCTACTGTGCCTGGCCTCACCAGAAGGCCAGTGAACATTTCAAGGATGACTGTGAACAATCCGAGCAGTTTCCATTGTAAATGGTTCCGGGTGGGGGTGGGGCCACAGAGTCCAAGGACTAGAGAGACTTTCCTAGGTCTTTTTGGGGGATAGGGCACAGAATCTCTTTCTTTCTCTCTCTCCCTCCCCCTCCCTTTCTCCCTCTCTCTCTCTCTCTCTCTCTCTCTCTCTCTCTCTCTCTCTCTTTATGCACGTGTGCATGCCCGCACGCTCCGCGCACAGATGACTTGGGCAGGAGCTGTGTTTTGGAGGGCAGGAGTACTCACAGGCTTCCCAGTGGATAGATTGCAGATTGGAGCTGAGTGGAAAGCTAGAAGCAGCTCTGAACTGTAGTCCAAGGGCCCAGCCAAGGATGCCCAGCAGCTTGCCCCAGACCTGCCAGGCAATCTCCTGCTCTTTGAGATGCCCCAATTCACACAGAGCTTAAATGATGCCCAGGTGAAGGCTCCTACTCCACCAGTGGCTCCCATTGAGAAGCCCAGGGTAGGTATTGCCAGTGGGAGCTGAGGCCATATGTCCTCTGAAGCCTGCAGTCTTCGTGGAGATATCAGGAATGGTATATTCACTCCACCCTGCTTCCCCTAAATCACTCCAATTTGCCTGCCTCAGAGAACAGGTTCTTTGAAAGCCTTCTACTACCTTCTACTCTCTGGGATAGGGGTGGGGAGGTGGCTGGGGGAGTATGGGTGGGGATAAGAGTTGGCTTTTTTAAAAGGCAGGAAGCAGAAGCTCAGTCGCAGACTGTTGTTATACCAGGCCTCACCTGCCCACCCCATCAGCCCATTCTGTAGGGACTGAGCAGGAGGGCATGGACACCTTCTCCTGGTTCATTTGGAGACCCTGCTTTGTGGCCTGGCTAGAGGCCTGGGATGTGCTTTGTGGGAATACTGGGGGCCCTGGCTGTCCCAGTATTCCATTCAGGTGTCAGGGCCCTCCTGGGGGACATATGTCACTGTTGGCTCCCTGTTTTCCAAGACCACTTCTTTAGGCATTGCCAAAATAAGTATCTTAGGAGACCTGGGCAGCTTCTCAGGTGTTTCCACAACCAGCTGGGCACAGCCAGCACCTTTGGCCTTTCCACCCACTGAGGCACTCCCTCTGACTCATCTGAAGATGGGGGGACACGGTGCTGCTAGAGTTGGGGCTGTGGTCTCATCCAGGAATCTGGGTCCTGTTACGCTTCTGTGAAGGGAGTAGGAGTCTCTGCCCGCTGAGGACCCAGCTGTTGGCTGTGTTTCTGATTGCTTTGTTGCTGCTGCTGCTTTTTTGACACGTAGTCTGGCTGTGTAACCCAGGCTGCCCTTAAACTCAAGCTCCTCTGCTCCAGCCTCACAAGTGCTTGGGTTATAGGACTGTACCATCACAGTCTTATCACTCCCATTTACCTGTGTGGAGACTGAGGGCCACAGGGTTGGCTGTCCTGGGTCGCACCTGTGAGGTGGTATCAAGAGGTAGACTCAGGCCCTCTGATTGCAAAGCCGCCTCTTGATGGTCCAAACCCTTTGGTTTTCCCACTGTCCCAGCCCAGCTAGTCACTTCCTGAACCAGCCCCTGGAGCCTGGGGCTGTTGGGGGCCCTGGAGGAGCTAGGTGCTCTTGCCGGAACAGCCACCCAGGCCTAGCAGCTGGTGGCCGGATGTGTCCTGGCACAGCCGTGGGGTTAAAAGGATGCACTTTATTTGTTGTACACAGTTCCAGTCGGGAGCCCCCCGTGGACTGCCCACCCAGTCCTGGCAAGTGAGTTGCCTGCCTGTGAGTCACTGATGAGTCAGGTTTTTCCCTTCTTCATTCTGGAGCAGCTGGGGAGGAGTGGGGTTTTCTTAGGAAACAGATTCCTCTCTTTGCTCTCCTACTCATTCCCCTTGTCTTGGAGCTGACTGTTTTCTCTGCATACAATCACAACTTGGCCCTGTAGGAAGAGGCCTTTGTGTCCCCACAGGAGAAGGTATCTGAGCTCTGGTCACACTGGTCAGAACTCGGGCCTCAGGCTGAGTGGAGTCAGGGAGAGGGAGAGGGTCTGCCAGCCTTATTAGTAAGGAGCACAAGGAACCAGTCCAGGGCTGTCTGCCTCCCAAGCCACACACCTGGGCTGGGCCTTGGTTTGTTCTATCTGCAAAGAGGTGACTGCCCTCGGGACATGCATGTAGGTCCCCCTAATCACAGGGCCTCCCCTGAGCTGTCCTTCACTGCTGTTTAGCCAGCCTGACTGTGCAGATGGTCAGCCTCAAGCAGGAACAGGGTTCTCCCAGAGCGCCCCTTGCCAGGCCCTCACAGAGGCCTGATTAAACACAGAGAAAGCGGCCAGCTTGGCTGGGTAGCAAGTTCCTGATCAGTGCTTCTTGGCATGGCTGTGTATTGGAACCATCTGGAGAGCTCTAAACCCCTGTGGTGCTGGAGCGAGGAGCAGACTCAGAGCAATTAAGTCAGATCTGTCCCCTCAAGGGGCGGGGTGCATATTTCTGGTGGACCATGCTGTATCAGTTCTCAAGAATCTGTCCTCTAGTAGTTGATAGTCAAGTATTTGCTATCATGGGGAATAGCACAACATGGGGAATAGCTGGGAGTGTAACCCAGAGCTGATGTTGGGGCTTCAGTCCTGGATCATAATGGATGGAGGCTAGAAGTCTGGACCCCTTAGTGCTAAGGAAGGAAAGCAGGGGGGACAGGGTCTGCCAGGGCTGGTGAGTCAGGCTGTAGAGGAGGAAGGGGAAGGGATGAGTCAGGCACAGCTGCCTGCAAGGCCCAAACTTGACTTTGGAGCATAAATGTGCTCAGTGAGTTCTCTGTCAATCTGTAAACTAAATGTTGTGTGCTGCAGGCTGTGCCGCATGAGGAAATGGGTGATGATCCTTGAAAAGATGGGGTTCCAGATCTCAGAAGGGTTGGGCATCGCTGTGCATACTTTGAACAGCTCCCAGAAACTAGGTAAATAAAAGAGTGTCATTCAGGTTGGGTAGATGTGCCTGGAGGATCATGCAGGGTGTCATGATGGAAAGGAATTGGATTTCTGATTCCAAGTTCACTCCACTAAGAATACCAACCAGAAACATAATAGCACAGAACTCCTTACTGGCTTCTGACAAAACGTAGATTAACGGAGGGCTTGAGAGAAACTGGAGCCACACCAGGGAAAGCATAATCTTTTTAGCTCTGATCATAATAGGTAGAGTTCGTTTGTTTGTTTTGAGATAGTTTTATAGTTCAGGCTGGTCTTGAACTCATTGTTTAGCCAAGGATGATCCTGAACTCCTTATCTTCCTGCCCCCAGTTGCTGTGATTACAGATGGGTGCCACATGCCCAGCTTGACCCCAGGAGTTCTAAACATACTTGGTGTGATGTGATACTTGGTGCTATGCCTCACCTGGGCTGTTCAGTCCTCTCAACTAACCTAAGCCAATGCCTAAGAGCTTTTCCTGTTGGGAAATGTATTGCAGCCACCAGGCTCCATCCTGGTTATTGTTCTCCTCGGGCATTTCATTTCTCCCAGTTAAGTCTGGGTAAGTTGCATGTGTCTATGCATTTCTCTAATTCAGCATCGACGGGAGAAGCAGTAGCAGGAAGTAGGGATTGTCAGCATGGAGAATAGTGAAGAACAGGGAGCCGGCTAAGGGGTCTGTGGGGGGTGGGGTGGGGGGGCAGGTTCAAATAGTAGTGTTAATGACAGAAACTGAAAGATGGCTCAGCAGTTAGGAATACTTGATGCTGCTTTTCTAGAGGCCCCAAGTTTGGTTCTTTGTACCCACTTCGGGTGGCTCACAACCACCTGTAACTCCAGCTCCATGGGACCTCCACAGACCCACATCCCCCCACACAAATAAAAATAAACCTTTAAAAAAAAAAAACAATTACAGAAACAGCCATGGTAACAGCAATCAGTGCTTCCACTAGAGCAAATGTGTGCCACATTTGTGTGTATATGTACACATTAAGGAAGCAAGAGCCTGTGGGTTTGAGTTTTAAGGAAATCTCTTGTGGGATTTAGGGGTTTTTTTTTTAAGATTTATTTATTATGTATATGAGTGCTGTATCTGCATGTACACCTTTATGCCAGAAGAGGACATCACATCCCACTATAGATGGTTGTGAGCCACCATGTGGTTGCTGGGAATTGAACTCAGGACCTCTGGAAGAACAGGCAGTGCTCCTAACCACTGACCCATCTCTCTAACCCCAGGATTTAGGTTTTTATGTGTACATACATAAATCTAGCTTCATACAGTTTTCCAACCTCCCTCAAGTGAGATGATGACCATCCAGTGCCTTACCAGGGCCATTTAGGTAGTAACGGATCTCATGTTCAAGCTCATTTCTGTCTAGGCTCCAAAACCCAGTGGTCTCGACTTACCACTTTTGACTTTTCAGTGGCACAAAAGCATCTTCTGCAACTGTTCTCGTTTGCCTTCTGTATGGTGCTCAATGAATAGCATGAGCTACTCGACACTTGATTGTGAAGCAGGCTTTGTGGCAGATGACTTTGCCCAAGTGTAGGCTAATAGAAGAGCTCGAGCATGTGCACAATAGGTGCTGTGGTGTGGGTGTGACCTGTGTCTGATAGAACTCGGGCAAAGCATGGACCTAGTCGAATGGTTTTGAGGTGGTGGGGCCTTCAGGGATCCATCTTAGAAGTGGCTTGATGTTTTCTTCGGTGTTTGCCCCCTTTCCCTTTCCCAACCTCATGCCCACTTGTTCTTGGGCTTTTCTGCTATGCCTTTTGAACACAAGACCTCCTGCCTTTAACCCCTGTATTCTCCTGCACGTTGTGGTAAAGAGAACAGTTTTCAAGTTTTGAAAGCAACAGCGACTTGATGAAGAAGAAGGGAACCTTAACTACATTAACTCACAGTAATGACTTAGCTTGACTATCGGGACCATTGCTGGTACCATAGTTTTGATTGTGAGCCAAATAGACATCTTTCTTCCTAAATCACCCACTCTCTGTTCTTCTGTTAGAGTACCAGAAGATGGACCAAGACAGTAGGCTAGGCTAAGCTGTGCTGTTTGGTAATAACTAGGTATATTAAATGCATTATGGGGTTTTTGTTTTGTTTTGTTTTTTGTCTTCAGCTTACAGGGGACTTATCAAGATGATTTCAGTGGGGGAGTATCTGAGTCCTCAGATCTGTGTATCTGTGTTCCATTTCTGCCATGTAGCCCAAGGAGGAGTAACTAGTATTAGTGTTTGCTTTCTGCCTTCAGATTCATCCACAATGGAAGTAGGCTTCCTCATGGGGTAGCAGGTTTCCCAAGCAGGGTTGTTGTATGAGATGGATGGGGGACTGGTCTCCACTACTGAGACCCAAGCCAACTGTGCTTAGTTAGGGTCTAGCTGATAAGTGTTTCCTCAAGCCTGTGAAGGACCTGGGCACCCAGTCGTGGGTGTGGACTGGAATCCAGGATCCAGAAAGCTGGGTTGAACCTCTAGCTCCTGTTATCTTGTTCATTTTCTGTGTTACTTGCTGCCTTTCCCACCATAATCCCTGTGTCCAGCTCCAGATAGTTTCATATTCCAATTAGAACTTAGCCTGCTCTGTTGGTGGAATAGTTTAATAGAAGGAATTTATGCCCCACACACTTGGGAAACAGATATGGGGTCCGGGGCAAGACACCTTACCTCTTAGCCTCTGTTTTCTCATCAGTAAAAAGAAGGGCTAAGACTGTGTGACATTAAGCTTCAAGACTCTTCTGCCCCACCTTGGGTACTGTGTGCTAATAGAATGACTTCTCTGACACCAGGTAATATGAGCCCAGCGTGGCACAGTGTCCTGGCTGGTACTCACTGGGTTTTCCCCCGTGATGGCAGCTGAGACAGCTGGGCTACCTGTGCAGAGACAGTGGAGAGAGCTCTTCCCTCCCTGACTTTCCTCTTTCCCTCCCTACAGTCCCAAGGTAGCAAAGGGAACTGGCCAGATACAGGAGACCTTTCCAGCAACCCCCAAGGAGCTCCTGATTTATTTATTAGCTGCCATCTCCCTCTTCTCCCCTAGGGAAATGCTGACCCTGTGACGTGAGGCCTGCAGGGGAGTGCAGCATCCTCCAAGCCCGTTCTTTGTCCCCGTTGAACCTAACCTCATTTAACCCCTGTGTTCTCCTGCACTCGGAAGTGAAGAGCAAGAGTTCCCAAATATTTCAGTATCCAGCAACTTCACAAAGAAGATGCTGACCTCTGACTGCATTGTGGTAATGCACAGTATTGACTTGGCTTGATGATCAGAATCCTTCATTGAATCTCTAGGCAGAGTGGTCACACTTAGCCATCCATTACTGCAGCCCCATGAAATGGTCTTTCTACATAGGGGAACACCGAGGCACAGGATGGTGAGGTCATCTGCCGGCATTCACACAGGTGCTCTCACTAGCCAGAGAGAGCCCCTCCGCCCATCTTGTTCAGGTCAGGACCCCAGTTGCACTTGGAAACAAGTATCAGTACAGGGTGAAGAGTAGAGTGTAGTCACCACAAGGAAAGAGCAGCTGGAATTTTCAAAGTTCACGTGGACTTAAGTGTGGGAACTTGTGCCCTCTTCCCTCCAGACTAGCCACAGCTAAGGAGCTGCTGGCCATATGACATGTGGCACTTCGATTTGTGCTCAAGCTCACGTGGGCCAGTTTTTCTTCAGGAAGTGGGCCAGGGTGGTTGGTTAGTGCCCGCTCTGGGTACTACCTGCTCTTGTTTGACTTTGCAGGGCCAGGCTGGGGGCTCAGGCCAGAGGGCAGATACGCCTCTTCCCCAGTATTCTCAGGGTGGCCTGCCTGTGAAAGTGTGTGCCGCCTCAGAGCAGTGAGAGCACAGGCTGCCTGCTCTTGTGAGGCCCTTGTCCTTTTCCATAGCTGCCCCTGGGACTTCTGGGTAAGGCTGTTTCTCTTGGCCACACTTGGAGCTCCCTTCACCGCAGAGGTTCCGGCCCTCTCTGGGCTTGGTTTCTGGCATCCAGTGCCTTGTCCTTCTGCAGGCATCTCACTGAGCACTCTGTGACTGGCTTTGGCCCCTCACGCTCTCCTCTGTTCCCCTGCCTGTCTTCTTACTCGCCAACAGTCCTCTCTTCCCCATTTGCAGGGCTTTCTTCCCAGCAATTCCACCTTTCCCATTCTGTCTGCTCACTTCATTTGCACCAGACGCTGAGCTGCCCCTAGGATCAGGAAGATAAACTGCAGGGACTCTGAGCTTCAGGCCACTGAAAAGGATGGCGGCAGAGAAGTGCAGTGCTCTAGGCAGAGTGCCGTCCCGGAGCTGACAGAGTCCCAGAGGACAAGAGCCTTCCTGCCTTGATCTTTCTGCCCTGCCCAGGACCACTTGAGACCTCTGTATCTGGAGGAGATACAGGTTAGGATGTCTGGCTTGTCACTTAGCAACCATCTCCACCCTTTCCCCTCCCTCAGCCCTGGAGGTGGGCCCCAGGGAATGGGGAGGCAAGGCCCGGAGGCCTGCTGAGAGTCCCAGATGAGTAGAGAGGCCAACACAGTCCTCTCTCTTCTTCTCTATCAAAGGTAACCCAAGCTCTGAGGGTCATCTCAGGCTATGTCTGGCTATAAATACTGTTTCCTGGGGGATTACCTGGGCTTTTCTTCTGGCTACACCCTCTTAGGCTGAGCTGATCCTTCCAGGGCCAGTGGTTCTTTCTGACCTCTTATCCCCTTAGCCAGGTGGGTCACTGCAGACTTCTGCATTCAGCTGTAAGCTGGGGACAATGGGAAGAACAAGGGGAGATTCAAGAATTTGTCCTAGGCTAATGGACCCTTGAGCTAAGACTGCTGGGACCAAGTGACTCTGATTCTTGCTTCCTTCTGTGTAGAGGAGCATCATCTCTTTTCAGCTAGCACAAGCCCAGGCTTGTCCATAATCAGTACTTCAGGGAAGGGCACTTTTGGCCCCATCCCTGGCACCAGGCCTGGGGTGGAGCTTGGTAACTGAGCATGGAAATAGCTGAGGGACTTCTGCAGGCATAAATAGGGCCAGCTCAGAGCTTGGGAGGATTGCCTTGGGAAGTCTCTGCTCCCTTTTGTTGGTCTCCAGCTCAGTATCACATCTCAGGGGTGCAGTTACACTAGTCCCTGAACCACAGGAAGAATCTCCTGGGGTCTGAAATGAAGAGGCAAAGGGAAGGCAGTGCGATGCTGCATGCCTGTAATCCCAGGGAAGGCAGTGTGATGATGCATG